>JANQDE010000521.1:16485-33796 GCA_037157785.1 Cephalotes varians
TATTACATTAAAATGAAGTTTTTTTATATTCTTATAAATCTGTTCAATCGATTGCACGTATTTTTTTGTAAATATATTTTTTATTTGAATATATTTTAAGAATTTAGAACATGCATTTTTTTACATTATTTTTATTGATTGAAATGATTGAGCAAAGGACTAAGAGTCTTAAGATATATACTTATACATATATTTTCTTTTTTTAGATCATGACGACGATAAAGAAAGCAGTGGATCGGAATATGTTCCATCAGAGGATGAGCAATATTTATTGGAAGACAATGTATTGCCACAGAAACGTAGTCCAATTTTGAGCACATTCATAACTTCTATTTCGAGTTTAGATGCGACACAAATTAATAATAGTGCACCCATATGCAATGATGAAATAGTGCAAGTAGAAGCTTCTAATAAGCCGGGAAAACAGAACTATTGTATTTTTTGGGGAAAGCTGCAGAAACAACTTGCTCGGCATTTGGAAAACGTCCATCGCAACGAATCGGAAAAAATTTGCTGCCTTACCTAAAAATAATACGGAAAGAAAAAAAATTATTGAAATTTTACAAAAAAATGGAAATTTTAAATTTAATACAAATAGTGAATTGAATAATGGACAGTTGATCGTCTGTAGACGTCCCAATGAAAAATGTAGCAAGATTGCTAAAGATTTTATTGCATGTGCTAAGTGTAAAGGTTTCTTTAAAAAAATACGATTCGTCATCATTCCCGAAGTTGCTTTGGAAAACATTTTAAGAAAAATAAATGTATCATGATTATGAGTAGAAAAGTTACATGCAGATTGCATTCTTCGGCAAATGAAATTGTGAGCAAAATGATTTTTCTAGTAATGCGGGATGATGAGATTACACGCATTACACGATCTGATAAAGTATTGATTTTGTATGCTAATAAAATGTGTATTAAGTATAAATCTGAACATTATCATGACATGATACGTGCAAGATTGCGTCTTCTTGGTCACTTCTTTTTAAAGCGTTAAAAAATATAAATGAAAATATTAGTAATTTTGAATCACTTTATTGTCCCAGATTATATAATGATTGTACATGCAATTAATATAGTTGCAAAATATAGTAATGAAGAGAAAGTATATGGAACTCCCGCAGTGGCGGCAAATTTATCAACTTTAATTAAATATATTGGAAATTTCTTCTTATTGCAGAGTGTATAAAGAAGGAAGATTCAAAAAGATTCAAGTTGAAGATTTTTTAAAATTAATAATTGTCGACATCGGAACAAGTATTAATAAAACAGTAGTAGAAACGCAAACTGCTCAAAGAAGACATAAAAATACTAAACTTCCATCATTGGACGATATAAAAAAATTATACGAATATTTGAGGAAAAAACGAATTGAAGCTTTTGAAGCATTGAAACAAGCATTGAATCTTTCTTTTATCATAATTAGGCTTTCTTGGCGAAAGTGACACAGTGAAGATTTCAAAAATTATGAAAAAATAAATGAAAACTTGCATAAAGACATTTATACATCATTAAATCAAAAGCAAACAAAAAGATCGCTGAAAAATATATTCGAATCTGTATAAGGGACAAATTAGGACGTACGGTGCCCGTCTTATTGCCGAATGAATTATTCGAAAGTATTAATTTAATTTTACAATTTCGCAATGAAATACCTGCGAAAAATCCTTACATTCTTGGATTACCGGGCATTAAGAAAGATATAGATATCTCAGAGCTTGTAATCTGTTGTGTAAATTTTCCAAAAAGTGTAATGCAATTGAATCTACTACTTTGCACACGATATTGATAAAACATGTGGCAACATATTGTATAACTTAATCTTAATGATATTTAAGTATCAGATTTTGCACATTTATGGGCCATACTGAAAAAATCCATAAAGATCGTTACAGGCAACCACTGACAAGTAGAGACGTACTAAACATTTTCCAATACTTGGAAGCAGTTCAAGGAACTGCATATGATTCAAATGATAAATCTTCAACGGATGGCAGTTCTAAAAATGATGAATTAAAAGAGAACAAATTTTTTGATGATACAAATAAAGAAAATATATGTTCAAGTAAGTATATTTATGTCTCAATATTTTAATATCATAATCATAATAAAACATAAAATATAAAATATTAAAATATGTTACATTCTATCTTTATTTTGAAATGAACCAGGCTTTCGATAGCGTGGACTAGCTCGCGGAACATTTCCAGGGATCGAAAGCGGTTGTGGAAAAGAAAGAAGACTAGCGATTATATAACACAAAAGAATGTTTATTCAGACTAGACGCGAGAAGGACGTGGATTACAAAAGACAGAATGCGTTCGTTACAAGGCGCGAGATACGTAATTTACAGACAGATAGAACGAGCGCTTTACAATGCAAGCAGGCGGAATGCGTGCGTTCCAAGGCGCGAGACGCGTATGTTGCAGAGTGATAGAACGAGCGCGTTACAATGCAAATAGCTGGAGCGCGTGCGTTACAAGGGCGCAGGTGGTCGCGAGCGTGAAGCGCGGAGTTCGCCAACTGGAACGGGCGGGAGCGCAGGAAAAGCACGGCTGTCGAAAACTCTCGGCGGAGGCTGAGAACGCTCAATCCCCTAGTTCTTGCCGCATCCCTTGAGGCGGGAATGGTGCGATCGCTCGGCGGAGACGAGAACGCTCTACCCCCTTGTCTCGTCGGAGACTCGGAGAGGAATAGCTTGAGCTGTCGACTGTCGAAAACGCTCGACAGAGGCAGAGAATGCTCTACCCCTTGGTCTCGTCGAAGGTTCGTCTTGCTCTGGGAAGCAGGCTTGGGATCTCAGGCTCAGCTGATCGGGCTGCTAGCTGGCGAGCGGAGTGAGTCTTCTGTTAAAAATGCTCTCTTTTTATACAAAATAAAATGCGCGCTCGGGGATTCTCGGCGTCCTTCGGCATTCTTCGTTATTGTTTATCCCCACACAGTGCAGAGCTGAGATAAACAATATTCGGTCGAGCGAGATGTTTATCGGCGAAGTTCGGGATTTTTCGGGCGCCCTTGTTTAGTGATTAGATTTTTCCCGGCAAAAGATATACTGGGCGTACCGCGCCGTAACGTCCGAATGGCGGAACATTCTTGCTGCTGTTCGGCTAGGAACGATGCTATTATAGGGTGCATCGTTACAATTTATACAATCACTTCTATAATTTTTTGAAATGTTAATTTTATTTTAGATACGCAAGATATTGATGCATCTTTTAATAGAGAAGATATATTAAATGAGCAAGTTGAAAAACGAAAACGTTCTAGTGAGTAAATTAATTTTTTTTTCTAAAAAATTATCTTCAAGTGCTTGTAATTTTTCAAAACATAATTTACAGTTTCCAGAAATTCTATAAAATTATATAAATTATATAAAATTCTGGGCGAAGATATCTCCTAACGGTATATAAAATTTGGCATTACGCGTTTATGCGTTTATTCAAATATATATAGTTATTATCATAGTTATTAATTTTTAATATAACGTTTAGTGTTCTTTTTTTGTTTTCTCAAATTGTTGTATATATGTATACATATTTATATTTTTACGCATATTTTATAAACATTATTTTAATAATATATTACTATTTTTTAGAATCTCCTTATGGAAAAACCAAGAGAGTATACTGGTCACAAAAAGAACAAGAAGCAGCACTCAAAGCGTTTGCAAAATGTATGGAAAATTTAAAATTACCTTCTTTGAAAGAAATACAAGAAGTAAAGAAAAATATACTTGCCTTGCTCAACGCACATCACTACAAATTAAAACATGACTTCATAACAAACAAAAAGCTTTACGATCATGTAAGGACTTATTATTTCTTTAAAACTTGGCTATTTCTCGCCTCTGATCATACAGCCAATATGATACCGAGAAAGAGAAAAGTGTAAAATAAAATATTTTTGTTTAACAGCACATTATGTATTTAAATAAAAGATAATTGTTCTTGTTAAAATAATTTATACACAATAATGCTTAACCCTTTCGTGGCGGAGCGCTCAGAAATGAATTGCGCTCTAGGCAGTTCATATTCGTCGTCCATTTGTCCATGATCAGGGCAAAATTTGTAGATAATTATATTTGATTATGTAAAAAAATCTCTGCTAGAAGGCACTGTTCGTTCGGAGAGAGCAACTCTGCCTGAGCGCCTATAGGTGCTGTTCACTCAGAGTGAGCGTCTATAGCTGAGCGCCTAAAGGCGCTGTTCGCCGCGAAAGAGTTAACATAATAATATCTGTCACATAGTTAGGAAAAAATTTTTCATATAAAAATATATATACATATAAACATATATAATTATTTACAAAATATGTCCAAATATGTTCATATACCTGGTAAAAAAATCTTTTATATAAAAATACATATAAATATATATAAACTTTCCGGCCAAAGATCGTTACCACGCGCCACTCGGCGCGCCGAATCTTATACCGGTTCTACAATACGTCGTATGTCGCCGTCGGATGTCGGACGCATGCGCACTTAATTGTCGGTTGTCGCATTTCGTTGTCGCAAGTCGACTGTCGTTGTCGTAAGGAGAGATGGTCATCTCCTATCTTTCCCGACTTCCTACTTACGTTTGTGACACGATTAAACGATATTAGGTTAGAATAGAGTCTAGTGTTGATGAAATTATTATTGAGTTGGTTCGCGAAAATAAATGTTTATATGACAAAAGTGATCCTAATTTTAAAAATATTAGTAAAAAAAAAGGATATATGGTTCAAAATAAGCGAAAATTTGGAAAATTTATATAATATAGATATGTCAGGTACGTAGAACTTTTTCTTTAAATTATTACTGTATTTATAACAAATGTAAATTATTATTTAATCTTTTTGTTTAGCTGAAGCAATTGAGAAACGTTGGGCCTCATTAAGAGATATGTTTGGAAGAGAAAATCGGAAACGAAAATTGACACCGTCAGGTTTTGGGTATGAACCAACAAAAGAATGAGAACTATATCGAAGCATGTTATTTTTACTTCCTCACATAGCTCACCGACGGTAAGTTTCTAGTTTTTGTAACATTTTTATTATCTATTATAGATTTTCTTTTATAATTTTATTTCTTATATTTTATTATTTTATATTTTGTCTCATTATTCTGTTTATAGAACAAAATCATCGTTTGTTCCACTAAATCAATCAATCGTCTCTGTATCAAAATCAAGTCTTTCAAAAGAAAAAGATTTGCCACTAAAAGAAGTTGATATAAATGTAATTTATTCTTCACCATTCTGTGAACATGATTATGATGGATCTAAAGAATTTAATGAAGGTTTATTGAAGAAATTATTGTTTAATTACTTATAATAAGTAATAAGAAGTAAAAATAATAAGATATTTTGTAATATTAATATTAACATAATAAAAAATATAATATAAATATAATAAAAATATTAAAATATTAATATAATAAATTTCAGATAACATATCATTTATTGACAGTGAGGAGGCTGGAAAATCAGTTGATCATGACGTAATAAAAAGACCTGCAAGTGTCATGTCCAGTTGCAGCAGTATAAGTAGCGTGCAATTTCCAATAGCAAGTACGAGTTCTAGCTCTCGAAGTTCGAAAAGTTCTCCTATGTTTAAACCCATCAAAAAAAGTATATCGGAAATAGATGATTTTGCAAAACGTAGGAAGATTAAAGATGATCAACTTGATCGCGATTTAGCAGAAGTATCCACTCAAATTTCTACGGCTGTGAAAGCAATATCATCACGTAAAACCGATGGATACATGTCCGCTATACAAGAAGGGTTAGACTACGTTGCCGCAAAAAATAAGACCCAGTATCTTATCGAAGTACTTCAAATAATTCAAAAGTATGAAGAAAGACTGTAAAACATAATTAAAAAATTTTATTTAATATTTTCGGCCAAAAAAATTTTTTTAGTTTTTAATTTTGTACTTATTTAAAAAAGCAATATTTTTAGTCTTCAAATAGTTTTTATTCTTTTGTTTTGATTTATATATTTTATGATGAAAAATACATTTTATTTTATCAGTCTGTTATATAATATTTATAGCTATTTATAGCTATTTATAATATTGTTACGCCCGACCCTGTATACCGCTATGATTGCCGAACGCCGAACGGAACAAGAAGATCGGTGTTCTTGTTGCTAGGCGACGAGAGTCGCAAATGTTGTAAATAAGTTTGGATCGAGCTGTCGGCCGAGAYGGACGTRCTCGGTCCYAAGCTGTATTTTGGACTGTAATAAAGACCCTTTCTCTGTTCATTCATTCGGTGTTRTATTCCTTTGCTCTGCGAGTGTCGCGTTCGCGAGTGTGTAAGTGTGTGTTATTCTCGAAGACGGGAATTCTACTCCCGGGCGTAACAATATATATAAAGTACATTCCTATTGCTACGGAATTCCAAAAGTATTTTCGACCCGACGTACCCTTGATAAACGACAATAAAGTGCTAAAGGTTAAACTCAATACACAATAATAAATATTAATAAGTCTAAGTTGAGTGTTATATTCTAGTACATTTTTTTTGTGATATTATGTTATTTAGTCTTACATGCTAAGTATTCAAAGAGTCAGATTTTATACAAGTGTTTAATATTTTGTCACTAATATATTTTGGAATGTAACAAAGTTTTTTTATTTTAAGAACTACTTTTGATTTTCTTACTTTATTTTATGATTGCACATTTATAAAAAATAATTGCAATAAGAGATTATTTTCTCATATATACATACATACATGCTTCTTTATTTCCTTATATATTTTAAGTTTTTAGATGTTAATTTAAGCATTTTTAAAAAATATATTTTATAAACACAATAACAAGAAATAATGTGATAACTGTATAATGTTATACTTTTAAGTGTATATTCTTTTAATTAATAACAAATTATAAAAGTTGTACTAAAATTTATTTTATACAACATTCCCATTGCCACGGAATACTTCCTTCTTCAGAAACAAAGTATTGAGTAAGACGTTTCACGTTGTCTGATTGCTGCAACTGAACCAACGTTAGCACCAATTCGTCGCAAAGGATTAATAAAACTATTTTCTCCTACTACATTACGCCAATTTCCTGGTATTATCGTCCCGTCAGCATCTTCTTGATCTACACTTTCTTCGTGTAAATATTGATTGTTTGCTAAGTTGRTAGTTATAATGTAATTATGTAAACAAGTTACTGCTTGGATAATTTTTTCTACAGTACTCAATTTCAAAGCTAATGGTTTATGTAAAATCCGCCATCGTGAAACGAGAATTCCAAAAGTATTTTCGATGACTCGACGTGCTCTTGATAAATAACGATAATTAAATATTCGTTGATCATTATTTTGTAAATTTCTTTTAGCAAATGRTCGCATCAAATATGTTTTTAAAGGGAATCCTTCATCACCAACAAGACAAAATGGCAATAAACAATTTGTATTAGGTAAAGGATGATCTTTCGGTATAGATATAGTGTTGTCTTCAAATGCTTTTTTCATGGTGGTATTTGACCAAATTCCTGAATCATTTAGAGAACCTAGAAGTAAAAAAATATATAAAATCTTCACAGATTTTGTTTTTACAATTTTATAATAATAAATACATAATAATATACCATAGTCCCCAATGCCAACCCAAATAAATCGATATCGAGCATCTGCAATAGCCATTAATATAAGACTAAAATAATTTTTGTAGTTGTGAAATGTACTGCCTGATTTAGGTGGAGCTTGAATTCGGCAGTGCTTTCCGTCAATTGCTCCGATACAATTTGGAAAATTCCAAATATTATTAAATTYCTCTGCAATTCTTATCCATCCATTTTCTTCTTGTGGACATTGAAGATATGTTGAATTGCAATACTTTCCAAATAGCATCACATACTTCAGGAATAATTTTGTATAAGGTTGATTTGCCTATTCGATAAAACAAAGCTATGGTAGTTGTGCTATCACCATGAGCTAGAAAACTAAAAATAATTTTAAAATTGTAAAAAAAATATAATTTACAGAATAAACTTTAAAATTATTAAATATAATTGTAATATAATTGTAATATACAGTTATTAAACTTACTTTAATGTTACTGCAATACGTATCTCTGTTGGCAACGGTTCTCTCCGACTTCTTTTTTTTAACAATAGTTTTAAAAGCTCGTGTAAATAATCAAATTGTTGTACTGTCATTCTTGTTAAGTTATAAAATTCTTCGTGATCAGATGATCGGAAATATACAAACAATTTTTGATGTGCACCTACTTTTTGTCTAATATTTGTAGTTAGGTGAGGTTTTACTCACCATCTTCTCATTATTCTACGTCTTTTTCTTCTTAATATAAATCTCATTTTTATAATTTGTATCCAAATTAATAGAAAACTTAAATAAATTCTTGTCGTTTCGGTATCCATTATTACTTCTAACCTTAACATGCGACGGCTTGCAGCCTATTGTAGAATGTCGTTATTATATCCGACATACAACATGCGACTAGCGAATAGTGACATCCGACGGCGACATACGACATATTGTAGAACCGGCATTAGCCGCGACAACGGTCCGCGTTCGGGACCGTCCGTCATACCCGAACATATCCGAGCGACGACCATCTTACCGCCGCCGACTACGGGCTTCTCTTCGCGTCGATCTCCGAGGGGGAGCCCGACAATACGTTAACTACTTGCCGATTTACAGCAGTAAGTGGCCGGCCGAGTATAAAAGCGGGTCGGACCGCACGAAAAGAAGTAGTCCTAGAACTCACAGCCTAGCGACCACCGAATCCGATTTCCTTGAAATCCTTTAGAGATCTCGGGACCGAGAGTACTCGATCTCCGGCGAGCGTACTCGGCTCTTGGCTATTCCGATCCATCTCCGAGATATTGGGATCGAGAGTACTCGATCTCCGCCGAGCGTACTCAGCTCTTGGATATTCCGAACCGTCTCCGAGACCTCGGCATCGAGAGTACTCGATCTCCGCCGAGCGTACTCGGCTCTTGGATATTCCGAACCATCTCCGAAATATCGGGATCGAGGGTACTCCGCCGAGCATACTCGGCTTTCGAAGAATCCATATCCGCTATCACTTGCCTGAGGGACCGAGATCAAGCGTACTCGATCTCCTCCGAGAGTACTCGCGTCCAAATCTGGGATTCACTCACACCGATACTTTGTAAGCACCGCGACCGAATCCGGGAGATTCACTTATACCGATACTTTGTAAATACTGCGTCCGAATTCGGAAGATTCGCTTACACCGATATTTCGTGAATACCGCGTCCGAATCCGGAAGATTCGTTTACACCGATACTTCGTGAATACCGCGTTCGAATCCGGGAGATTCTTCTGCATCGATATATTGTACAGAAACCGCACACGAATACATAGATGCACTTGCACCGATACACATACACACGCGAGATTATAATTTACCCCCCCCCTCCCCCCCCACACACACACACACACTGCGAAATTATAATTTACTACGCACGCACGCACGCACGCACCGCATTATTATCTTGTAAATATAACCGAATAAAGAACAGTTATTTTTGTTTAACCGTTTAAAATCTGGCTTGAGTCTCTGCTGGCACGAACCTGGAAATCCCGACGAGCACATCCGGCAAAACCGTTCCGAATCCGTTACCGAAAAGACGAACCGTTACATGTCGTCTTTTTGATAACATCGCTCACATATGTAAACATATGTAAACATATATACTTATACACAAAATATATCCATATATGTGTTCATATATCCTTCTTTCTTTTGTAAAACTACTGTTTGATACAAGAAAAGAAAATTAGAAAATGAAAACTAATTAAAAAGATAATTTTTGCATTATTTCTTTTACAAAAAGTCAAGTTTGAAGAAATAAGAGAAAATTGTTCTTATATATAATCATATATAATTAGATATCATTATAATTACACATCATTGTATGTAATTATATATGAGTAATTGTTTCTTATGTTTTAAATTTGTCTTTTGTGAAAAAACCAATGCAAAAATTATATTATTAAATTATAGTATTAATTAATTAATTAAGCAGACACATCTAAGTAATGCAAAGTCAAGGGTGCAGTTGTCTTATTAGTCCAATCAAATTAGAGTTTAAAAAAGAATTACAAGCCTATGTACAAAAATTCAGCTTTTCAGCAATTATTTCCTTTATATCGTCAAAAATCGTCTAATTTGACTGAGCTATATACATTATAATAAATTTCGCTATTTTCAGAAAACAGAACGCAGATCATCTTTTCGTCGTTGCGTCACGCCAAGTTCTAAATGAATCTCGCTGATCCGCATCATTAGCGATTTACATTGGCGCGCAGGTGTCCTTCGCTCATCCATCTCTCGTGAAAGATCAGAGGTGATGAAATTCGTTGTACGCTCACATTAAAAATACTATCTTGCTTATATTTAAAAAGTGGCACGTTCTATATAGGACTATGTGATTCATTCTAACAGCGTTATGAATTTATTATTTAAAATTTGTTTTCAACATTCCACGATTAATATTAATTATAAAATCGCCACACGATATGTTGCGACGTTACTGTGATGTACGTCATCTCATATTTGTAACTTCTAGTGTTCTTGTAATGTATTTTTTTTATTTGCATGTGATATTTATGTTAAAGTTACAAACGCAAACGTGTGTTAAAGATAAAGTAAGAAAAGTGGTAGGTGAGTTATCATTAGAATCTGGTTCGAGCTATAAATTAATAGGCGATTTTTTGTATGAAATACTTTATTTGATAACATATTCTCGATGCCTTCTCCATTTCACATTGAATAAGGCAATAAATAAGATATTCTACGATATTGATTCTACGATATTCTACGAATTATTAATAGACAGACATTACATGTTTGTATTTCAAAATACGGTTTATTTTTTTTTATTTCAAAATTTATTTTAAAAAAGATCATTTTTTAAAGATGGCCACTCAAATCAGAAGTGTCCAGTTGCCCCGCATTGCCAACATTCCTTACTTTCATTCCCATGTAAGTTACGAAGATTTCCCTTTCTAACCTCATTTCCTTCTCTTGCTCCTTTCTCTCCCTCCCTTGTTAATGTTTTCCCGAACAAAATTATTTTTCTCACTAAAACGACCTTCATTTTTGCGCGAAAAACTATTTTTTTAAATTACTTTTATTGCGACGCTTCTCTCTACCGCCGCCTTTAAGAATTTACCCCTTCAAGTTGTAGGGTGCGTTTAATAAAACCGTCCGTCAACGCAGAAATAAACTGGGTGCAAGCAATCTTTTCTCGCACCTCGAGGGAACATTCAGGATAAGCCAAACGTACTAAACGTTCTAAATCAGTGCCTAAAGTAACAAAATCTTCGATTCGACCGAACTTTTGTCTACGATTGGTGAATTGAAAATAATAGGACTGTACTGAAGACCTTACTCCGAATCGCAATTCAAGTTTTGATTTTAATTCCGTAAATGTAACCGAACCTATTTCCGCAATTCCATCTAAAATAGAATGCGCCCTTCCCCGCAAACACGCCGCGAGGATCACAATCTTAACCGAGTCGCTCTATTCATTCGCGTTCACGATAAACTCGAATTGGGAAAGAAATTCTCGCAGGGGAACATCACCGTCAAAAACATCCAGTTTAAGTTTATAACCTAAACCGGAATGCATAGTTCCCGAAAGAAGTTCGTTTGTAGTAGAAATATTATTGGAGTGACTTAGCTGTGAAATCCTCTCGCGCAGATTTCGGAGTTCCTAGTCTCGTTCCTGGACTGCAGCATCGTAGCAAACTCTTCTTGCCGCTGCTGTT
The DNA here is from genome assembly GCA_037157785.1 of Cephalotes varians. Taxonomy (NCBI): domain Eukaryota; kingdom Metazoa; phylum Arthropoda; class Insecta; order Hymenoptera; family Formicidae; genus Cephalotes; species Cephalotes varians. The sequence continues at coordinate 28,253 of JANQDE010000521.1, forward strand.
GCAGAACACGTTCCTCTCTGAGCTGCCGCAGCTCTTCCATTGCCATGCGAAGAAGCATCTCCAGATCCGTCGCTTCAACACCTCCCTTTGACCGCGTACACATTCCTTTCTTCGGCGAAGTCATTAAAATCTCGGCGTTCTCCAGTTTTATCCCAGACGAGCCTCCAAAATGTTACGTCCAAGCCACACACGTTTGCTCACTCTCAGCACAAACACTCCTACGCGGCTCTCGCGTTAATAAAGACACGGATTAAAGAACACTAATTTATTTAATAATTGATCAATACAAACGTTATCTTAAAAGAATAAACTCAGAACGAGAAAGCGCGTTCTTGATAATTCTAGAGCTCCAAACAAAACTCTCCGTCCCTAGCAACCGCGCTTCTTCTACGCGCTCCGCTGCAATATCATGCGGAATGCGGCCGCGGCCTGACACGAGTGCAACACTCATGATTCGCTGTCAGGGGGACATTTTGGAATTAACAAAACCATGGACAAAATCCGTAAACGTTTATTGGGCTTCTTGTAAACAAGATGTGGAAAATTGGTGTCGGACTTCTAAAATCTGGAATGCAAAAAACGGTCTGTCTGGAAAAGAGAAGTCGCAAATTTACAATGTTAATACTCCTTTCGAAAGAGTCCAGATGGATCATACTTGGTCCTCTTCCTATTTCATCTTCTGGAAATTGTTATCTTTTAGTTGTCGTCGACTGTTTCACAAAATGGGTGGAGGCTTTTCCATTAAGGAATCCTAGAGCTAAGACGATAGCTAAAATTTTTGTTAATCAAGTAATTTCTCGTCATGGTGTTCCCCTTGAATTGTACACGGATCAAGGCAGGAACTTCGAATCAAAAATTTTTCAAGAATTGACGTGTTTACTCGGAATTAAAAAAACAAGGACAACTCCTTTACGTCCTCAATCTGACGGTCAGGTTGAGCGCCAGCATTGCACGATCCTTAATTATTTATCAAAATATATTACGAAAAATCAAAAAGATTGGGTGAATGGATTCCTATGTGTCTTTTAACCTGTCGTACGTCTAAGCACGAGTCCACAGGAGCTACTCTTGCAGAATTGTACTTTGCTCGAGATCTTCGTTTATCACTTGATTTGTTACGAGGTAATTTTCCGAACGAAAGGGAAAAATCTGTGGAGAGATGTATTCAAAATCTAAGAGAAAAATTAAATACTATACATCAAAATGCTAGACAACATTTAAATTTTTAATCTTCTCGGATAAAAAATCATTATGATCGAAAGGTGAGACAAATCGATTTTAGAGAAGGACAAAGTGTATGATTGTTCAATCCTCAGAGCAAAAAGGGTAAAATCCCAAAATTGCAGAGCAATTGGGAAGGACCTTATAGGATTGTAAAAAAGTTAAGTGATATCACTTTTAGAATTCAAAAATCAGCGAGACATAAATTTAAGGTTGTTCATGCAGATAAATTAGCTTCCTTTGAGAAGAGGGAAAGACGGTAAACTCCCTTCTTAAAAGAATGGTAAAAAAAGAAAATTCTGTTTGTTCTTGTTTTTTTTAACAGAAAAGAAGAGTAGGCGCCGCGACAGTTATAAATTTCTGGCGAAAGCCGCAGCTAGCAAGGACGTCCAAAGGGCATCGTAGCTAGCGACGACGGTCTAAGACAGAGAGAATTAGCCAACTCTTCAGCGAAGAGATCTACAAGTTGAAACAGAAAACTACCTTGCCCACGGTTATTTTGATCTGTGGTTTTTTGTGGGACTTAGGGCGAATGCCAAGGCAGGTATCTGGGGAGTCTTTATGACGATGGGTCCACAGAAGTTCCCTCCCCCCATTTCCGAAAACTTCGGAGAATTCAACGATTGGAAAAGAGGAGCAAGCTCGGGAATTTTTGGGAAATTCCCAGGAAGAGCAACAAGACTCCGACTTTTAAAAAAGGAAAAAAACATTTGCTTTTTTTATACACTTATATCAATAACTGTTTTAGTTTATTTATGTCCGGTTTCATGAATCTATAATATTATAATTATAAGATAAATGATTTTAAAAGAATGATGATGCAAAATGAACACTTTTTTAATAATACATACAAGTATTTTAATATTATTCTCTCAATGACAAAACTTTGTTAAAAAAATAGCAGTCGTTTTGTGATGAGATCGTATAATTTTAGGATTTGAGTTGACTGATAAGTACTTTTAATAGTTTGTATGCTACAGGATTTCAGTATTAACACGTCGTAATACAAGCAAAATAACGTCGCGTTGTATATGATGAACTGTATTATATGTTAAGGCAGCGGTACACGATGCTTGTTTTCCTGCTAGATTGCTTGCGTTTTACTAAATTACTAAAATTACACCAAACAGAAGGCATAATTTCTAGTAATTTACTAAAACGCAAGCAATCCAGCGGGAAAATAAGTATAGTGTGCCGCTGGCTTTAGATACATAACATTTGCATTTCATTCAAGCAATTTGCTTCTTTCAAGAAGAAGTAATCTACGAACGCATTAGTTATTAGTATAAATTTTCAACTATTAGTCGAAATTTCGTTAATACTTTAAAAAGATTTCTAATATTAAATAATATATCTCTTTAATTTAACAAAAACTAGTGTTTTAACGAAAACTACTAAATTCTTCTTTTAAGTTAAAATAATTATACCTTATGTATTACAAGTTGAACCCGTGGCTTTTTTATAACAAATTAAATTGCTATCATAAGATAAATTTCCTATTAACGCAAATTGCTCTGTTATCAAGTATTCAGTGTATATCAGTTTCATACAGATGGAAACATATGAAGTATCGCAGACGTCTGTGATAACGTTATCACAAGAAATTTAATTTCTTTCTCGTAATTTTGTCGGTTTATTTTCACTACGGAATCAAGATAAAATTTTCAAGATAAGGGCGGGAACACAGACTTTTGCATAAAGCATACAAAAATTAACCAATCAGAATTCTTTATTTTATAAAAAGAAGAAAATGAAGGATTTTGATTCTTTGATTTTCTTAGGCTGCTGGCAGAAAACTAGACGTACGCGCTTACGTTTAGTTATCTGCCATCAGCCTTAGGGCCAATTTCCAACGTATTGTGGATCGGGGCTAACGCATAACGCATAAGGACCAATTTCACCAACGTCGGTTAAGCTAACCGACAGTTAAAGTGTCAACCGTGATTGGTTCATTCTGGTCAAAGACAAATGCGATTGGATAATTCCATTGGAATTAACCATTGGTTAGTCTAACCGACGTTGGTGAAATTGGTCCTTATGCGTTATGCGTTAGCCCCGATCCACAATAACTGTAGTAAGCCTTAAGCCATAAGAAATTGGCCAATCATAGCCGATTATTCTCTTCAAATACGAGTGTGATTGGTCAGTTTCTTAAGGCTTAAGTCTTATTACACCTATTGTAGATCGAGACTTAGCTCCGGTCTAAAATAAATGTAGTAACCTTTAAGAAATTAATCATAATCGATTATTCTCTTCATATTCGATTGTGATTGGTCAATTTCTTGCGACTTAAGGCTCAAATTCTCATTGTAAATACCGCTGGTCGTAAGTTTTAAGCCTTAAAAAATTGACTAATCACACTTGAATTTAAAGGGAATAATCAATTATGATTGGTCAATTTCTTACGGCTTAAGACCTACTACACCTGTGGTTTCCAATAAAATATTTTAATAACTTTAAATATGGTGTTGTTTATTTAAATATCAATACAGAAGTGAAGAGAACATCTTGTTACAAAAATTGAATGAATATGTTGTCATGGCAATATTGATTTTTACAAAAGAATAAGATTGATGAATATAACATAAGTGARTGAGAGTATRTGARTGTGTAAGAGTGTGAATGAATGTAGAAAAGTAAGTTCGTGTAGAGTGCAGTGTAAAATGTAAAGTGTAAGTGTAGAAAAGAGTGGATGTCAAACGCCACACACCTATAGTAGACTGAGACTAAGGAACGATTGAAGGTCTGCTGAGCTCTATGATTGGCTCATCCTATTACCTTACAACCTTATATTATGGCATTGTAGAGTAGGCTTCAGGGCAAGAGCACAGACTTGCATAAGCCCCGGTCTACTAATAGGTGTAAGCCTTAAGCCATAAGCCTTAAGCCATAAGAATTTGATCTATCATAGTCAATTAGGGATGAGTTATGGAGGGCCGTAACCGTGCTATAATCTATAAGAATTGACTAATCACAGTCGAGTATTCCCCTCTCATTCGACTGTGATTAGTCAATTCTCATAGATTACGACATACAGCATATGGTTACGGTCTCCATAACTCAGTCCTTATTCTCTTCAAATTCGAGTGTAATTGATTAATTTCTTAAAGCTTAAGGTTACTACATTTATTTTAGACCGGAGCTAACGCATAAGGGCCAATTTCACCAACGTCGGTTAGACTAACCAATGGTTAATTCCAATGGAATTATTCAATCGCATTTGTCTTTGATCAGAATGAACCAATCATGGTTGACACTGTAACTGTCGGTTAGCTTAACCGACGTTGGTGAAATTGGCCCTAAGGCTGATGGGAGATAACTAGACGTAAGCACGTATTAGTTTTCTGCCATCAGCCTAAGAAAATCAGCCAATTAAAATCCTTTATTTTCTTCTTTTTATAAAATAAAGAACTCTGATTAAATTTTGAATTTTTTCATGTTTTATGCAAAAGTCTGTGCTCCTGCCCTTATCTTGAAAATTTTATCTTAAAGCTTAAAATCTCATTGCAGACATCGCTTATTGTAAGGGCTTAAGCACATAGCACATACAAAAACGTAAGGCAGTAAGATGTAAGGAATAAGCGAATTTTCTAATCACAGTAGAGAACGTTATGCCATTTTCAACTGTGATTGCTGTCAATTTGCTTATATTCGTATGTATTTGACCGGACAAAAACGCCGGTTGAAAAAATTACTATTTCAAATCGTTTGTATTTCGTTTGAAGAGTTTTGAAGTGCAATTGAAAGGATTTGTGAGTCATTCTGTTAATTGTAATTAAATAATAATTTCTACACCATGTATTTGGCCGAAATAAATGGCCGGAAATAAATTCAACAAAAATCTTGTATGAAATCGTTTGTATTTCGTATGAAGACTTTTGAAGTGTCATTAGAAACGTTTGTGAGTCGTGGAGATAATTTTAATTAAATATTTAATCAATCATGTAAGTGATCGAAATATTGATTTACGTCACACTGTTTCGTTTCATCAAGCGCCATCGACAGTCTATCTAGTATTTCGTATTCATGGTTCTCTCTCGATAAAGGGATGTCTACAATGAGAATTTATACCTTAAGCCTGGATCCTCATGCAGACACTGGCGCTTTGATACCGAGCGCTGATTGGGTAAAGTGTTGTTTTAGTAAAAATTTTCTAGAAAGTTTCTAGTAAAAACAACACTTTACCCAATCAGCGCTCGGTGTCAAAGCGCCAGTGTCTGCATGAGGATCCAGGCTTACCCAATCAGCGCTCGGTGTCAAAGCGCCAGGTGTCTGCATGAGGATCCAGACTAAGTCGCAAGAAATTGATCAATCACAGTCGAT
>JANQDE010000521.1:42600-60759 GCA_037157785.1 Cephalotes varians
TGTCTATATACCCCACTGTCCACATGGGTTTTTGTGACAGATTATGTATTTTAATAGTAATTAAACACTGTCTAGGTTGCAACTTCTAGGCAGTTAGGTCCCAAGTAGATAGGATATGTTTTATTTTGTTCGGGGCGTCGTAGTCGTGTCAATGTGGTCAATCGGGACGGTGGCCAATCGGGACGGTGGCCAATCGGAACGTGGTCAATATCAACGTGGTCAATCGCAACGTGGTCAATTGCAACGTGGTCAATCGGGACTGTGGTCAATATTAACGTGGCCAAACGGGTGCCACCCGAGTCCGGCATGCCACATCGCACTGCGTTGAGATCAAAATATTTTAATTTTTTCGCACTACCGTACATTAATCGGTTAGAATCGGGAATTGTCGGAGATTTTCGGGATTTGAAATTTCTGAATGTTTTACAGCTGTACTGATTTTGTAGGTTATGTTATAACGAAACCAGCTATCAATGGAATCCATCGAAAAAAGTTCAAGTATGGAATATAATAGTGACGTTATTAATGAACTTATAATTCATTATGTCAGAAACCGCCCGCAATTATGGGATTTGAAAGACAAACAATATAGAGACACCGCTTTGAAAAGGAAATTGTGATGTGAAGTAGCTCAGGAACTTAATGTGACTGGTATGTATTGTTTACAAAACATTTCTAGCATTTCTATAAAAAAAAGTATTATAAACTTCTTGATATTTATTAAAGAAAGTTAATTAAGAATATAAATTGAATAAAGTTTTTTTGATTTAAATAAATAAAATTATTATTGACACCTAACTTTAACCGTATGTTAAACCGTGTTTTAAATTATTTGATGTTTTCATATATCGATCGAAAAGAAATTTATTATTTGTTTACACGCTGGCCTTACAATGCGTTACTCCTTAATAGATATTATTGCGATAAATATTACCATATGTCTCGGTGGTCCAATTGGGAAGATGCCTGCCCCGGTAAGACAGGAGATTCCAGATTCAAATCCTGGCAGAGATAATATTTTTCGCAATAAGTTCTTTACTGTTTAAAAAAATGCTCATTAACATCATGCATTAATTTGACGATCAAATTTATTTGTGATTTTATTTCTATTCTAGTTTAGAACTGCGTTATATGACCGGCTGTGTTCGGCGCGTAGTTTGCATGTACTAGAGTATAGTTTAATTTAAATAAATAGAATTATTATTGAGCACTGACACCTAACTTTGATCGTATGTTGGCCGTGTTTTAAATTATTTAAAGTTTTTTTGAGTGTTTTATTATAATTGTTAATATTATAAACCATATTCTCTTAAACCAATGTCAGTATTTATCACAATATAATAAAATTATTTCTAAAATTGAAATATTTCATAAATATGTTCTTAGGTATAAACAAATTTATAATGTTAACAATAATAAAATTATTATAAATGTAAATAGATGAGTTTGTGAAGAACCGATGGAGGAATATTAGAGATCGGTATAAAGGAGAAAAAGAAATTCATTCAACAAAAAGTGGGCAAGCAGCTGTACAGTTGTCTCCGTGGTCACTTATGACAAGTTTAAGTTTTTTGTCAGATGTAGTGGAACCTCGCAAGTAAGTTATTTTTTTCAAATGTAAATGTAAATGTAAATGTTACTATGATGATTTTATTGTAGTCGATAGTATAGTAAATTCATGACATTATAGTTTCATTATTATTTGAATGATGATTGTGAATTCTTCATTTTCACAAACAATATAAAAATAAAGAATTTTACATAAAATAAAAATTTTTGTTTTATATATTTCTCAATTAGAACTGTAACGAATTGCGAAAGTTTTGGCACTGAACATTCTTTGTCCAATGATACGTTGTCGCCAGCACTAGTGGAGACATTTGAAACAGAAGAATGTATACATAATGCATATGACACACAAGAACAGTTTCAAAGTAAATTGAACAAAAAATATTTGTGTAAATAATTCTATATACACAAAGAAAAATTCTTTGTACAATTTACTTTATATGTAATAATTTGGAGCCGGAATGTTGTAGAAAAGTCTGATGTGAAACTATGATACGTATTGAATACTTTGTACAAGGAACGTTTCTCCATGTAAAACATACTTTTATTAATATTTCATTCATTAAATATTTTTAAACAGCATTAAATAACATTTTATTTTACAACGGACAATATGTGGGATACTAATACCAGGCAGACAGGACAAACAGTGCCTAATAATGTATTGCTTTATTCTAATAGCGTCTCGCCTCATCCTAATAGTGTCTTGTTTTATCCTAGTAGCGTCTCGCCTCGTCCTAATAGCGTCTCGCCTCGTCCTAATAATACTTTCCTAGTTCTACAAGAGTTCCTACTCCAAGCATTTTGTGTCATTCTGAGAGTATTCCACATTGCCCCTCGAGTGCATCATATTTTCGAGACAGTGCCTCGCCTTGTTCTCAGAGGGCTGCAAAACGAAATAAATTTATTGTTTTCTTTATTTGAAAATAAGTGATATTTAAATTATTTAATTAAGTATTTTAAAAAACAGTTAGTACACTACTTCTATCTTATAACTGATTTATTTAAATATCTTATTTATACAATGCAATAGTAAAAAGAAAATAATTGATTAATGTGTCAAAGTTTCATTATGGAATAATAAAGATTATGTATGATATAATATTAACATTCATGTCTTCCTTCTTTTTAGCAAAAAGGCAATTGTCTGAAACGCGTACAGATGAGGGGATTTTAAAGTGGAAAATCGAACATCGACCAATACTATGAATTCAGACGACTTATTCTATTTGTCTATATCACGGGATTCACAACATCTAAACGCAAATGCGAAGTTACGTTTAAAGACACTAGTATTACAAATGCTTTCTCAAGTTATGGCAGAGGAACAAAATTAGGAAGACTAACTGTCGAATCTTTTATTTACTTTGATTAATATTATAAGGTGTTTTTGTAATTCAAATAAAATAAAACTTAGTCGATTACATTTTTTACAAATTATGTATTTTAATTTACCTTCTGCCTGTTGCATATACGCTTCCTGTTGAAAGTCAGGCTTATTCCATTGTCAAGGTACGTGATCTTCCTTCATAAAATAGTCTGCGTACATTTCTCGAATTCTTTTGGTGTCATTTACAGAGTTTCTTGATATATTTGGCGCAAATTCTCGAAATGCACCAGGTGGCTCTTCGTTTCGCCATTGACCAGCTTCTACATTTCCATAGCGATCTTCTACATCTATAAATCCTAGTGGAACGTATCTTCTCTGATCAGGCAAAACGTTCAGCTCCGCATCTCGAAGCCAATTGTGCAGCACCACACAACTTTTAACTATACCATCTACAGTTAAAAGTGACGCAACAATTGGTCGAAATATTCTCCCTCTGGCTGACATTACTCCAAATGTATTTTCGATTACACGCCTCGCTGTGCTCAAGCGATAATTAAAAATAATTTTTTCTAAACTCAAGTTAATACCAGGATATGATCGCAATAAATTCTTCAAAAACGGAAATGCTGCATCACCGACAAATACTACGGGAAGGCAAGTATTTGTACCCGATAAGGCTTTAAGTTGAGGCAATGGCAAGCGTTTCTGTTTCAATATATCTTCCAAAATTTAGACTTTGAAAAATACCTCTGTCGCTTTCTCTACCAGCAGAATGCTAACATAGGTAAAGCGAAGATCAGCATCACAAACTCTCATTAAAACAGTACTGTACGTGCCTTTATAATTATAAAAAGCAAATCCCATATTTTTAAAACATTGTACAATAACATGTTTTCCGTCAATCGCTCCGATACAATTTGGAAAATTCCATTTACTTCAAAATCTTCTGCGATTTTAGCCCATGTTTGTACAGTTGGTGGAGGAAGTACTCGAGATTGTAGTGTCTGCCAAAATACTTCTGTTGTTTCCACAATTATTTTTGGCACAGTAGATTTACCTACGCGATAAAGATAAGATAGGCTTATCATACTATCGCCAGATGCAAGGTATCGCAATGTCAATGATAATCGCAGTCCTGGTTGCAACGGTTTCCTTGTCATGTGTACTTTTGTAATAACAGGTTCTACTATCAAATTGTAGAGGAGGACATGCGATGGAAATTGAAAAAACGCTCTGCGTCATGTCGAAGTTCAAGCACAAGATTATTGTAAGCACCTTGAAGATATCGTTGCTCTATTATAGGATGAACCCACCATCGAACTGTCCTCCAATTAATTTGTACTTGCCTTTTTCATTTTCTTCGTAGCCACAATAGCAAAGCAAGATTATCATCGCAATTCATTTTGATTTTATTATGTATTTTAATTATAAACAAAATAAATTATATCTTATGTATTCGGCATCTCTTCGAGCCATCCTCAGTGTGTATATTTAAATTCTTACAATTAACCTTACGTGATAAGACAATCTCTGACATCACTGAACGGTAAGTCCACAATACAAGTTATGTCGAATTCGAAGACATAGCTTTGACTTAATCACTTCAAAAAATTGTGCGTTTTGACAATTAAGATCATCAGCGTTGCTTAATACATTACTGACTTTCCTGACATGCTTGACTGCACTGTTAATATCACTGATTAATGATATGAAGATCAGAACCATAACTTGTATTGTGGACATTATATATTATTATTATTTGTTATTTTAATTATATTTTTTATTATTTAATATAATTTTATTATTCCAGTATTGTCACTCAACATAAATGTTTATAAATAGGATAATTTCTACAAGTAAAGTATAAATTCCAGTAATTTTATTTAAATGAAATATAATAAATTATTAGTACCATTGATAGTTATTTCATTTGAAACCACATAAGTATCTTCGATTTCCGCACGTGGGATGGCGCTAGGCTCTACCGCGTACATAGAATCGCTTTCTGCATGCGTATGCCGCAGCTCACCGCATGCATGGAGGTTAGCCAACACGTGTACGAAGTATGACGTCACTAGCCAGTAGCCAGTCATTTGGGAACGCTTTTCCAGTACAGTATCCAGCATAAAATGGCGGCTATTGGATGCACTGAATGAGACGAAATGGGAACGCAGCCAAGATTGCGTTCCGATATTCATAGCCAATATTAAAAATATACAGGGTAATTGGAGGTCGCTGCGCCAAGGGACGCGAGTTGTTTACAAACGGCAATAGCATCCGACTTCACGCGGGTGAGCCTATCCCGTTATGCGTGCTAATACGGCGATCTTCTATGGGTGCATTCCGATATTCATTGTCAGTACTGGCAACGCTGCAATATCGTTCCAAAATATCCCGCAGCAAACTTTTAGTAAGCTCATGAGAGCATGTGACGTCATAAATTTTATCGTCACTTCCCGCTTTTGTTACTGCGGCTAGCGAGGTAAGGCATTCGCAGTAGAAAGATGGCGGCGCACATGAGAGCACATGGCAGCACAGAAGAAATAATTTTGATTGACGCAGATACGAATGAAGATTTTAAACTCATATTAAATAGCTAAGATGCAATTAAAGCAAGAAATGGTAAGAATATAAATAATAATATTGTTTGTAAGTATAAATTATTACTATAATACAAAATGGAAAATAAATGTTTTTCTATGGATAATAAATGTATTTCATTTTTAGACATGATTTTTGCTACGCAATTGTTGCAACAAGCAAAAAATTCACGCCAAATGGATTATAATTTATCACAACGTATGAATAATTTACTATATAGGTGCTTTCCAGTTAATGATATAAGTCGACACAAGTCATTAATTTTGGATTTTTTCTAGTAAGACATACAAATGACACAGTGAATCATTTCATTCTTGTTTAACATTGCTAAACAAAAAGATAAAAATGATTATATTACACTGTGTCATCTGTGTTTTTTGCTGAAAGCACTGTTTCTCACTGTAAATAAAAATGGTTTCTATATCGATTTGTGTCACTAATTAAAAAGCACCAATAATAAATAGAAAATAGAAAACTTTTTGTTCAGATTTCATRTGAAATAATGTTATTTATTTTAGCAAGTACCAGTCAGCAAACACCAGCTGTCAGTGATGTTACATCTGAATGTGCAGAAGGTAATTCATTGATATAAAAATTCAAATAATGCACTTAAATAATCATATGTAATATACATTAAAACTCAAATTATAAAAGTTCATATATGTAAAAATAATAGGAGCTTGTTTATTCTTTATTATGATTACTAGGTGTTCTTTACAGGACTCTTAAATACATGTATACACATACTAATGCCCTTTCAATGACAGTTTAATGTTTAACTACTATTAGTGGAACTAGTAATTAGCATGCATATCAARTGCTCGGTGTAAATTAGGATTATAAAATAAATTAATCCTTTATTATCCTTATAATATTATTTATAATCATTTATTTTAAAATAATAGCTCATTTATTTTTTATGATTTTCCTATATATTCATTAAGCAATAAGCTAATTTCTATTTAATCACATTGCAGGTGCACATGCATGGACAAAACAGGAAACTTTATTACTGTTAGAATTATATCGTGAACATCAGACAAAATTTGTTGGTGGAAAAGGAGCAATAAAAAAACATTGGGACTACATTGCAAAGAGAAGGACATAATATAACAGGTTTTAAATGTTCAACAAAATTCCAATCTTTAAAACGTACATATAAAACTGTTATGGATCACAACAAGAAAAGTGGAAACAATAGAAAAGAGTGGGAATATATACAGGTAAAATTATTTATTTGTTAAGTTATATATGTCTATGCTTAATATATTAATTATAATCTATTTTTAATAAGTTATTAAAAATTAATAAGTTATTAAATAAGTTTTTTAATAAGTTATTAAAAATTAATAAGTTATTAAATAAGTTTTTTAATAAGTTATTAAAAATAAGTTATTAAAAAGTATTAATTTAATCTATTTTTAACGTTAAATTTTTACATTAAACACAGATTATGCAAGAACTATTTGGTGAAAAACCTTGGGTACAACCTTTTGCTGTAGCAGGATCGCACTTGAAACGCAGATGAAACAGAAAATGAAAATGGTTTAGAAGGAAAAGAAAAAGATAACATAATACATCTTATTAATAGATGTAAAGTAATGTGCATATATCTATTGTATGTTTATACGGTATATTTATAATTTCAGTCACCAAAAAGACAAAAGTATAATAATTGTCTAATTGATTACTTATCATTTAGCAAAGAAGAACGAATTAAACAGAGAGAAATGCGGGTAAGACAGCACGAAGAAAAATTGCTCTCGTTTAAAAGAATAGAAAACTTATTACAGAAAATGCTAGAGAAAGAAAATAAGTCAGGAAATTAGAAGTTATATATGAATGCAATGATTTTTTTTAATTGTTAAGAAAAGAAGTATTAATATTTCTTAGAAAATATATAGAGATATATACATGAGTATACTTTAATTAGTATTTAGTTTTATATTAGTTATATTAGTATTTAGTTTTATATTAGTTATATTAGTTATGTTTCTTTATTGAAAATATTCTATGTAATATGATATTGTGATATAAAACAACAGTACAAACTTTTTAGTTTTTTCTTAAATATGATATCATTTTTTTGCTTTGCTCAATATATACAAAATAATAATTATTATATATTATTAAAACTTCTAGTTATAATAATTATGTTTAAAAATAATATTAATTTAATATTTGTTTTCAGTTTTTTTTATCTTACAATATAAAAATTTTAATTAAACAAATGTATAAGTAGTAGTATGTATAAGTTTAGTTTGTAATGTATGTTATAAGTTTTAAAAATTTGTAAAAGTTTAAAAGTTTTCAGAGTTCATAAGATTTATAAGAGTTTATAAAGGGCTTTCTACAATAAGCCATAAGTCATAAATTAGAAGTCAGAAGCAATAAATTGACCAATTACAGACGAATGTGAAAAAAATAATTAATTATGATTGATGAATTTGTTGCTTTTGACTTCTGATTTATGACTTATGACTTATTATAGAAAGCCCTTTACATTAAAAAAATATCTTATATGTTCAAATGCGCTGTATAATACTTTATTGTCACTTTTTTATACACATGTATAACATAAATGTTATTAAAAAGCATTCTGTGATAAAGAATACATTATTGCATTTCTTTTGTCAATACCATCTGCTTGTGTGTCTTCTAACGAATTGTCTGTATAATTACATTCATTAACAATCACAGGAATGTTTATCATGTCCTTTTGTAACAAACATATGTTATGCAAAATACAACAAACGATTATATATTTTGGTATTACATCAGTTCTATACATTGGGAGCGTATCTAAAAGACTTCGGAAACGACCTTTTAACAAACCTAATGAACGTTCAACCATCATTCGAGCAGACGAGAGACGTTTGTTGAAGATTATCTGACGCTCAGATAGATGACCATTGTTTTTAAACGGTACCATTATATATTTTGTGAGACGATAGGCTGCATCACCCAGTATGTGACTGTCGTGCGGAAAATAATTATCTGTACAYATWTTTTCGAAATTTGACAATCGAAAAAYACGCATSTCGTGTACAGAACCTACTTRTCCTGTGTAACARTRTATGAATTCTAGCCGTTYATTACAAATTACCTGTTGAAATATGTTTATCAATCATAAAGCCYCTATCAGACAAATTAGGATTGAGATTAGATTAGAATTTGRCCAATCTGGGTAAAGTCTACTAAATAATTTTAGGTTTTCTTTTAAAGTAYAAAGAAAAACACTACATCAACATTAAAATGTAATATAATCACCAAGTTTTCTACCTGTAATTGAATGGAGTGAAATCCTTTTCTGTTTATATAGGAATCACTGTCATTTCTTGGGGCAATAATTTTAATATGAGTCCCGTCTATTGCCCCAAGTACAYCAGGAAAATCATATTTTTGTCGAATCTTTTCTATACTTCGTTCTGTTTCTTCTACAGTTGGCCAACGAATAAATGTTGCTAYATGTTTATACAAAGCATTCACCACTTTTTGGACACTACGCCATGCCGTAGCTGTACCCACATCAAATCTATCAGATATACATCTAAAAAAAAGTTACTCATAAATATTTCTTATATATRAAGTTACATATACTTATATATTTCAAGTTTTAATCTTTACCTATAGGAATTTGGTGTACTCATGAACCAGATAGCTATAAGCAATTGCTTTTCAGGGGAGATTGGATGCCTTCCGTATTTCTTGTTTTGTTTMCATAATTCTRGTCGTAATAATTCTAACAAAAATTTATAAGTACTTCGTTTCATACTAAAATAATAAATAGTTATTTAAACTTTTTTTATTAATTCTTATTTTTTGTGCAATATCGAATCAACAAATTTTCTAATTGTAATATGATTAAAATTAACAATAAATACTGTTATGATATATATACAATTGTAAAATTTTTATATATATGAACATATAATTTATTCAATTGCAGTCCATTTTCTTAAATTTAATTAATTAATAGATTAAGTACATTGCGCATATAATAAATATAAAATTTATTAATTAATAATTTATTATTAAATATCTTACCGAAAATGTTTTTTGAATTCTTTGTTTGTATAACATACAACCGTTTCCATTATAATTTTTGCAACGTGCTCATGGTATTATAATTTTTTTATTTGCATACGTTATTAAATATTCATCTTCTTCATCTGAAGAATCGTCTGATTCAGATAAATCTAATATTTTTATTGCTTGTATTGCGAATGCAGCTATCAATGTCATTTTTATTTAACCGTAGAAGCAACTAAAACAGTACTGAAAGTCGTTCCGTTGTAGGACATTTAAAGCAATAGAATCAATTACGGAATACATCGGCAGCGCTGCTTTATGACGTCACGTTGTCAGTACTGACAGTGAATATCGGAATGCACCCTATATTGAGTAGCATAATCATCCATTAAACGCTTAGTGAATTTTTGCATTTGATTAATATAGTTATTCAAATCTGTAAGACTACCAATCGAGTGGCGCCCGTTTGCCCACGTTGCAATTGACCACCAGCCACTCACAGCGCTTGAACAGTGGAAAGCTTCCAATTTGTATGCGTAATTCCCGAATTTCCTGCAGCAGCTCGTGCAGTAACATGTTTTCGGTAGATTGATTATCAAAGGTGACCCTTCTTCCAGGTCTCGGTTCTTCAAAATACGGATTATTTTGTCCAGGTGTATTATGCAGTCGCAGAATTTCATTTTCTATTTCTTCGCGTGGTGACTGTGCCGTTGGTTCGACGGGAGAGTGTGCCATTTTTCCAAATTGTGCTTGATAAGTTTTGTCGGGATCAAAAATACTTTCGTCGAGTTGCGTTAATGAGTCGCATCTATGATTTATTTGTCCGAAACGTCTCGTGCATTCGTTCGCGGGTCTGTTATTCGCGAGTATGCTATAATCGATTTCGTTAAATGGAAATTCGCGTTCCGTAATTATATGAACGGGAGAGCTTGTTTCACTTTCGGTGGAGTAATCTAAGGCCTTACGTACATTGTCGCGTATTTCATTAAGCGCGTTATTTGCGATTGCTATTGCGATTGCTATTGATGATTCTCGGTTCGCTCGCCTGGCTGTATTAGCCAAGGGCTGTTCGGATTCGCTTGATTCGGATTGTCACTCTGGACATAAGCGCAATGTATTATATATGAGAGTATCGACTTACATTAAGATTATCGCTCGCATGTTGATTTCGCTCGGTGGCTGGTTCGTTGGCTCTCGGCGTTCAGTGATACGGTGATTCGGCGTCTTATCAGCTGGATGCTGAACGTTGATGCGGCGAGGTTGTCGTAGGTCGGTGCTGGCTTGGTCGTCCTCCTCAGGTTTTCGGAATCTCCATGCATTGACCGCTTGGCTGTGTTATTTTCTGAGGGAAGCCTTTCCGTCCGCCTGGTTATCACAGGTTTGATAGACGTGTCACTAGTGGATGTAGGTGATTATTTACCCGTTGATTTTTCTGGTTTCGCTGCACTGTATGTGTCGAGTGGTTTTAGACTTTTCTTCTGGCGGTGAACTTCGTCGACTTCTGGGGTCAATCTATCCTTCAATCGATCTGTCTGATCCCATCGCTGCCACCAATTTTGTTATGCCTCTCAGTGCAACAAAGTAATTTTTGTGGGTACAGCCCGCCTTAGAGATTGGAATCCCGAGAGGAATGCCCGAGAGGAGGTGTGGTACAACGGGGTGTCAAATCACTTCCAACATACTTAGTAATCACTAATTTATTTAATTGGTTCAATCACTTTACTCTAAAGCCAGCGGCACACGGAGCATGTTTTCCTGCTGGATTGCGTGCTTGCTGCCGTGCGAGCAGCTGTGCCGGCAGTGCTGCTAGCTGTGTATTTGGCGTCACACATGCGGGCTTTCATGCTTGAAAATCAACTGTTCTGTTTGAGAGGTATTAGGTGTTGCGACAGACATTTGCGATTGCGACCGCTCTTTCGAGAAAATTAAATAAAACGCCATTTAGCACTATTATTGACAAATAGTGTTCGAAATTCTTTTGATCTTACGGAAAAAAGAAGTATGTACGTATGTATGGACACCATCCCTCTATTTCCTAAATCCGTCTAAATAATCTCGAATTAAAACGACACTGTTAAAACAGTTTAATAAAATAATCAAGTAAACAGTGCAAAAAAAACATAGAGCAGGTCATTGCTGCTGCAATACATCGGAGGCAAATTGCATTATTTTTAATTATTAAAGCATTATAACAACGACAAGATCATTGTCGCCGACATTTGTGAAATCGACAGTGGCTGCAACGGCGTGATAATTACGATAGTGTGTTTACCATATTATTTGCAGAACTCGGTTGAGTATGAATTTATCAATGTGAAGTTTTTGTTGAATTTATTTTTGCAGCCTTATGTACTTTATTATTTCCTACTTATAAACCTGAAGATCCTAGATCTTTCAAAAATTATGTTCGTTTTGGAAGAAGAGATTATGGAGGAGTTATTATTTCTAATTACTCCATATATTGAAAAGAAAGATACAATGATGAGAAAAGTTATTCGTCCCCGGATGAGACTGAGTGCAACCCTCCGATTTCTAGCAACTGGCAACTTGTTTCAAAATCTCGCGTTCTCCACAAGAATTGCTCCAAATACTCTATCACAAATTATATCAGAAACATTGCAAGCTATTATTGCAGTGCTTGAAGATAAAGTGATATCATTTCCAAGTAAGGCTGAAGATTGGGAAAAATAAATAAATAAATAAAAAAGATTGTGGCTAATAAATTTCATAGTATGTGGCAATTCCCTCATTGTATCGGCGCTTTAGACGGCAAACATATTGTCTTTCGTTCTCCACGCAGTGAGGGATCTAAATATCGTAATTATAAAAAGACAGATAGCATTATTCTTTTGGCCTTAGTAGATGATATAAATTTAGTAGAATATAAATTTATCTTTGTGGATATTGGCAAAAATGGTCGCGCTCATGATTCTACAATGTTTCGTGAAAGTCCATTAAGAATAAAATTGAAGATAAATACTCTCAATTTATCACAACCAAGTACTCTGCCTGGTTTTAATATTAATATGCCATATGTAATTATTGGAGATGATGCTTTCACATTACATACTAATTTAAAGAAACCGTACCCAGAACGTGGCTTGACACAAGAAAGGCGAATATGTAATTACAGATTCAGCAGACCACGAAGAATTTCTGAAAATGCATTTGGTATTCTTGCTGTAGATTCAGAGTTCTGTTAATTCCTATAGCACTTAATGTAGAAAAAGTAGAACTTATAACGTATGCATGTGTCCTTTTGCATAATTATCTTTTAAGTAAAAAAGAACTTAATTATATTCCTGCTAAATATAGAACAGAAAACTTAGAAACACTACAATCAGAGTTATGTAATGTGGGCCAACAAGATGGAAACCGTTCTTCTATTGAAGCTGGAGAAGTAAGAGATATGTTTACCCAATACTTTAATACAACTGGTGCTGTCCCATGACAATATGCTGCTGTAGAGAAGGGGAAGTGTTAATTATGTTTAAATACATGTCATAAAAAAAGTATGTAGAATGCTGCACGTATTTTATGACACTTGAAGATTTCAAGTAAACTTCAATTTAATTTAATCGGCGAAATTGTTTATGCAGAAATAGTAATATAGTATATTAGTGAAAACTAGTAATAAAATTTTTAGTTGGGCAATTCGTTGTCTTAAGAGTAGAGTAATTAAAATAAAGTGAAAGACAATCATCATGTCTAAAGTCAAATGCAACATCATATTTAATGTTAAACAGTGTTTAAAAGAAAACTCTCTTCTAATAAATGCATATAAAATTAATATTATTAAAGATTTATAAAGTTAATGTAAATCACAAATATTTTATTTCACAAAGATGGTTGTCTCCGATACATCATTACACATATAAAAAGATAAATTTTGCAAATGACTGATGAAAGTAATTAAAAGGATGGAATAAACAATTTTTATAGAGATAGTGTTTAATAAATGAGACGTGGGTTCTCAAGACGGATTACATTTATGTTATACTTTTTTTACTCTAATTTTTCATTGAACTTTTAAAACAGTTATTGTCTTTTATAGATTTCTTCTAATAGCTGTACTTTATAGTTCGATGCATGCGAACTTCTGATGAACTCGATTACTATTTCTGTTTAATGAACGAAAAAGTTTGCATCTATCTCAAGAATTTTAAGATTAATATCGCAAGTTTGTATCTATCTTAGAAATGCAAAAGCGCGGTACATATATATAGGAAGAAACGCAGTATATGTATATATGGTTTAAATACATGTCATAAAAAAAGTATGTAGAATCTCTTAAAACATGTATAATATTATACATACACGGAGAGAAATTTGTAGTTAAGATTACTATGTAATTTTTATAACCGAAAAATAAATTGTTATTCTGKGGCAATTTCTTATATTTTCATTTACATGTACTATTTTTGTGTTAAATTGTACTATGAAAGTATAATACTTTATCTTATAACGCAATGAAAAAAATTTTAAATAATCGGCCAATTAAACTACAAATTATCAAATTGTCCAGGATAAATTAGGAGACATACTATGCAATTATTGTATTAAAAAAAATTTCAAACTTTTTAATAAAATACATTTATTTTAAAATACAATTTATTTTATTGCATAATAGTCATAAAAATTGTTATCCACACGTGTATAAAATTAACTTCACTTCTTATTCTTTACTTTAAATAAAAACTTTAATTCGAATAAAATGCTGTGATCTTTTAGACGTTATAAACCAAAATATTTTTTATAATTTTTAAATAATTCTGCATAAAAATATAATAATGAGAGAGAAGCTATTTTTCCTTAAAAAAAACATTTATACATTTATACTTGTAGTTTATAGATCTTGCATGCTAGCATTTATAACCAATTGAACCAATATATGCATTGTATCCAATTTTAAAACTTTGTAACGGTGGTACCTTTCGCTCGGATGCGAAAGCGGGAGTCGGAGAAGCTCGGATTGCCAGGTTTCGCGGATAGAGTGAATAGACGTTGTTTCGTGGATTTAACGTGATAATTCTTTATTTATCGAAGCATTTGATATTCACTTACAATGCGCGGACATCGGTGTCTTATATCATAGATTTATATGCTGAGATTTATATGTCGCACGGACGGAATCAATACCGAAAGGTTTAGAATGATAATTATTTATTATCGAAGCCTTTGATAGTTACACGGTATGGACGTCGGTATATAGTCGCTTTACGTGCGGCGCGGATAGAATTAATACAAGACATTTAAATCGGCATGAGTCATCGGTATTTACATTCGGTCGGTGATCCCCCGCGCGGAGTGCGGGGAAATCGGAGACGTACACAAACAGCGTTAGACGCAGCGCAGGTGGATTGATATAATGATAGAGAAGAAAGATTTATTTACAAAGTATGTACAGTTTTGACGGTACCCGGTAGCGGGTCGCGGCGGGGTGCGGCGAGTGCCGCAGTCGCGGCCTTGTGGCACGTCAACAATGCCAAGACCCGGCGAGAGAGAGAGAGACCGGGAATCTCCGTGTCTCTTGAGCGGTTTCTGGAAACGAGCCGGGAATATCCGTACTCGTGGAAATTCGGAGAGAGACCGGGAATCTCCGTGTCTCTTGAGCGGTTTCTGGAAACGAGCCGGGAATATCCGTACTCGTGGAAATTCGGAGAGAGACCGGGAATCTCCGTGTCTCTTGAGAGGTTTCTGGAAACGAGCCGGGAATATCCGTACTCGTGGAAATTCGGAGAGAGACCGGGAATCTCCGTGTCTCTTGAGTGGTTTCTGGAAATGAGCCGGGAATATCCGTACTCGTGAAGGTTCCGAGAGAACAAGGATCTCGTGTCCGTAGCCGGGAATATCCGTACTAGGCGACGAGCGGAGCGGATCTGGTCCTGATCTTTTTCGCGTGGGCCGTTTTATACCCGGCGACGGGCCGAGTTCGATGGCGCGGAGCGCGCGCGGTGCGGGCGCGGATGCCCGCTTCGGAGATACGGGGCGCGCGCGGTGCGGGCGCGGATGCCCGCGCTCAGCTGTGTGTTTCGCGCCGTTATTTTGATGCCGCTGGTTATGTATACTTATTAATACCATCTATGGATTACTATGCTATATATCTATTGATTAACGTTTAATAGATAGTAACGAATTACGGATTTGGGCGCATCATTACAACTTTATTATTTATAGTTTTTAATATTGATCCAATAAATGCCATACAGGCATCCACAGGATCTGATGCATTATGTGAAAGGCTACTTGCAGCTGTATCTTGACTGAAATCTGACTTTACAACTATGGGTTGCTTTAGCGTGTCAGCTATTTATCTTTATCTTTATAGCATCAGAGTAAATATTGTCATTATTTAATTTGCGTTTCTTTGCAGTTTTAGTTAACGAATGTACAGAATGTAAGCTGCTAACTCCTGAAGACGCAGTAGAATTTGGACTAATAGTCTGAGGTGTGCAAATGTTTCAGAGCAAGATGTCCTATGTGGAGTCTCAAAATTAGCAGTATGAAGTGTAATATCTGATGACTGAGTATTGGTTAACTCAACTACAGTTTGTGATGGTTGAGTGAGCTGTGAATTGATTGTAGATTCATCAGAAGTATTCTTTGCATATATGTCTAACCATTCTTCTTCCATATATTTCTCATCAATATGTTTTTCAGAAAGTTGTTGAGTTTCTGACAATGTATCAACCTACAGCAGAAATATACATAAACAGTATAAAACATAAGTAACTTATTCAATACCAAAAAAAATACAACACAATTTTAATAATTTAGATTGTAACAAGATTTGCAATTATTCACAATTTAATTTCTCCAATATAAAAAATCATTGTATTTTACTTCAGTTGCAATGAAAGAGTTTTTTGCACACTTTTTCTCTATAGAGTTCCTGCTTTTTCGAGGTGGGAAATAACTTTCTAAGTATTTCATATTATTAAAGTGCCAGAGACTCGGTATGTATATCTGTAAATATTTTAAAACATAAACTTTAACGAAACTAATAACACATAATAAATTAATAAAGGAAGATTTCCAATGCGAGCCAAAGGCGGTTGTTCGTGCGTAAAAGAATATTTTTGTGAGGATTTTTTTCACTGTTTCCTAGCTCATGCAAACTGCGTGCTGACAAATTCGTCAGTCTTTAGACACAGTTTCAAAACTTCAAGCTAGGATGTGAATATCAACAAATTAAATTGCTAAACTGTTTTAATAATTTTCGATGCGATAGCATTTTATAAATAATATAAAGAATTTATTGCGAAAAATATTATCCCTCCTCAGCCGGGATTCGAACTCGGATTCCCCCATTCTGTGCGAGCATCTTATACTAACACATAATACATTAAGAACAATTCGTAATACATTAGGATGAACGTAATACATTAGGAACGATTAGGATTATGAGAGCTTAGATTTCTATACGTACGTCGTCAGTATCAGTTCCTGATTTTATTGATGCTTTTACTTTAGCATTTTCGATATTAAATTGGTTCCGCAAACTGTGAAACTTGATTGAGCATTCGTTTTCTGTAGTTCCAGGTCTAAATAGCGAAACTGCAGCACACACTTTCTGTAGCGCCTTACTTCGAATGTGTTTATTACGATAATTAGGCGTGTTTACCGCGTATAAACATTCCTCTTGTAGACCTCTAGCAAGCTACAAAGCTTCGTTTGTCCATCTCTTTTTTTCACTTGCTTTACACGTAGTGGATCCCATAATTTCTTTTCTTCTTCTTCTTCTTGATTGGCCTTTGGCTTTCCGACAGTCGTAGTCCCACTTTATAATCGTTATATTTAGGGCTCATACAAGACCGAGAGCTCCAACGTATTTTCCACAAACTTGCAGCAGAGATATGTCAAACGACGACAGTAGCATAACAAGGCGGGTTCTAACCCAGGAGCTCCGAGGGGGTGCGGGGCAGGGGGAGTACTCCGGGGCGAGGGATGATGTCACGCGGGGAGGGGTATGACGTCATGGGGAAGGGGGAATCCATTTACTTAATTAAATAACAATTAATTTAGATAATCTAATTAAATAAAATTCTATTAATTAATTAGATAACAATCTATTTACATAATTTAACAAATTGAAATTCTATTAATTTATAACTTTGATTAGATATAAAAAAAATGCCGCCGCGTGTTTTCTGTCTCTATGCGTATACCTACCATCTTTTCGGAGGCGTTATCTCTCGCATCGTACTCTATTAGCTTTATCATTTTTGACTCTTACTTAAAGGGAAAAAGAGGGGAGAACTCATTCCAACAGGAACGTGCAGGTTTCGAAGTGATAAAGCGAGTGATAAAATATATTTTAGGAGGAAAGAGATTATAATTTTGTTTTATTTTAATAACTTGAGGAAAAACCGCGCGTTTTCTTATAAATTTAAACTGCTGAGGCAAATGAGAAGAAATGGAACATTTTTAATCTTATTTTTGATGGGTTCTTTATTGATAACTGAATATGTTTCTGTGTCCTTAAGCATATTATCTATTTTATTTAAATATTCTGTTTTGTCTAATGCAACGGTGATATTTCCCTTATTATTTCCCTCTGCCCTAGTGAAAATGATGTTAGGATTGTTCTTGACGAATTTGTTAGTGATTTTCATCAAGTCGATGAT
>JANQDE010000522.1:17934-36247 GCA_037157785.1 Cephalotes varians
CCGTATTTAATTTCATTTGTGGATTAAGAATTTATGTTTCTTTATTAAATAAAGTATTTATTTATTTAGTTTTGTAAATTGGTGTTTCGTCCTTTCTCGAACCCTGAATCCGGCGAGCCGATCCGAGCGCAGCGACAAAGTTGAAACGTTATAATATTTATATTATTATTTATATATATTTATATTATTTATATTACCATATACACTCCTTTACTACTTTATTATGTTGTATGTATGTCTGACCAATAATACTTAGTATTTAATTAAATAATTTACTGGAGGTTGCCGCATTGGCTAAACACATTGATTTAACATTGACTGTATGTATGTGTGTGTCTTAATCCTCGATTGCTTTAGAGTGGATGGATATCTTGATTTTGATTTTTGTATGTCTACATGGGTACTTATATTATATTATATTATATTATTTGTGACTATGATCTGATTAATGACCGATCTTATTAATTCTCGGACTCGGAGTTGGGGGGCATCTGTTCTGTTCTGTCTTTGTTTTATAATTTTACATTTTATATGGTATTATTTAGCATTACTTAGTTATACTGTATTATTCATACAATAGACGGTTTTATCTTGTGACGAGACGTCACCAGCTCCGGCCGTCCATCCGCCGCAATCCGGCGCGTAAGCGAAACCTCCGATCCACGCGACCACCGCACCTTCACGCACGGAACGCGTGATCTAGCCTAGAGAAGGGGTACCTTCCTCCTCAAGAACGCTCCCACCAGTCAGCCCCGTGGGGGTATAAGTAACGGCTCGAAAGAGCTCTAGGCATTCAGTCCTGTCCCGATCTCGATCCTGACACGACCATTCCTAAGACGCACTCCTAGAAGTCGGGCGCTCCCGACTTATCCTAAGTACAAAGAACGGATGCTTCCGTTCTTACCCGGGCGCTCTCGGGGTACTGGACATCCTCGGCCGGGTGCTCCCGGTCGCCACCGTGCCTACCCCGGTCGGGCGCTCTCGATCTTTCCATCGTATGACGAGCGGGCGCTCCCGCCCGTAACCGGGCGCTCCCAGTGTACGAAGCCTCGCCGTCGGGCGCTCCCGATAGGGTGAGTCCGATACCTGCTATTCCTGTCTAAGCGACCGCTAAGCCGTACCGCACTCGTCACCAGCGCGTCCGTTACGACCGGCGCCAGGCGCGACCGCGCCTAACGACCGACGATCGTAGATTAACTAGCCTGTAACCGCTGCGCGTCCGCTCCAAGCGACACCCGTTGCGACTGTAATTACGCTTGGCCCGTAAGGCCCTGCGCGCGCCAGCGAACAGCGTGAGCGACTCAGCGAACCGCGGAAGCGGCCCTGTAAATACTGTAAATATTGTAAATAACTAGAGCTTTAATAAACTTGTCAAACCAACAAGCCGGTGTCTCTCGCTTTCTCGAACCTTGTCCCGGCGAACTACTTCCGAGCGTGAGAAAGACGAACCGTTACAATCTTATATTATTATTATATCTTTGGACTATCAGGCTAATAAGTTTTTAACTATTATTTTCTATTATTTTATTTTATTTACTTATTTATTTAATTCTATATATTACGTTTTTTTTTACTAACTGTATAATGAATAAGGCATTGATTTATATAAACACCGGATTGCTACGGAATAATCAAGGCTTATATGCTATTGTCATCGCTGTTTGATTATAGTTTATAGATTATTTGATACTAGTAAATGTTACTATTATACAATATTTAATATCGGAAGAATGAGCATAATGTGATATGATAAAGTTGCTCACGCTTCAACTAGCCGTTTAATATTGTACGTCGTATTGATCCATTATTATTATTTTATTATTATTATTGATTGCTTATTACTATTTTTATTATTGCTATAACATTACTATTGTTTGTTATTTGTTTATTGATTGTCGAATAATTGATATTAAGTTTTTTATATAATTGAATTAAGTTAAACAATTTACATGTGTTCGAACATAGGTTTGTTATGTGCGATTAAACAGTCATTATTACCGTTATAGCTTGATGGAATAATGTGTGAAGATAGGAAAGGTAGGTTCTTTTATATTTATTTATCACTTCATACATTTATTACTATATACTTTGATGTTTGTGTATATATTTTTCCACGATTTACGTGACGTTTGAGGTTATCGTACTATTGTTTATAGGCGAGATGTCTGGAGCCTCAATTCAATGTTGCTAGATGGGACGCTTTCTCGCGCATACGCATTACGGCAAACAGTCTAGTCTAGGACTGTAACATAACCATGCGGATAAAGGCGTTAGTTTTGGCGGACTCCAGGCTAGGATTAGGTTGGATTAGGTAAGTATAATATTTTATTATTTGTTATTAAAAATAAATATGGATACACAATATGGGGGCTATGGGGGATATGGGGGCTATGGGGGATATGGGGGCCATTAACCTTTAGACTGCCGGAAAGCCGATATATCGGCTCTGGAGGAAAATCAGTTTTTTTCTGTAAGAAACATATGTATGTTCCCAAATATACTAAAATTTAGATTCATACATCCAGACAACCATATATGTACAAATAGAGGTTATTTAGAGGTGAATCATACACTTCTTGTAAATGAGTAAGGACCGATCATAAGTCTAAAATTAAAAAGGAAGATATTCGATTAGTTTCTTACCCATCCCGATCTATCTAAGTCAACCTCTTATTATCTGATATAAGTGTGTTACTTTACTTCTGTCATGAATATTTCTCATGAAAAAGGAGTCGGTCCGGAAACGCGCCATATAGCGACAGCACAAGCCATTGAGATAAGACGACACCCGCGCGTCGCAGTCACCTCTTCGTCGAAAGCAACTGCGACTTTGTCGATGCTGATCGGCAGAATCAACATGGTAACAAAGTGCCGAAACGCACTATATATGCGACGCGCGACGGAACAGCGATTCTCGTTTGACGAGCCGACACGTGAGATGCGGTTACGCGAAATGAAGCTACGCAAGTGTAAACTATTATAAAGTGTTTTATTGAATTAATAAAATAAAGTGAAGATTATACTTTGAAAGATTATTAGTTGGTTGATTCTCTTTGGCCCACCAATCCCAACCCCGTGTCCGCTCCGGCGGCACTACACTTCGTTCAAAGAAGTTATATTCTCAATTTACTCATATTTGAAGCTTCTGCATTTCGCCGCTAACAAGACGACACAGACTTTTTTTATACTTTACAAAATTTGGTCTCTGAGCTGTATAATAGAAAATCATGGATTGGAGTAGTGATGAATCAGAACCAGATGAGTTACTAGTCGAAGATAGTACTGGTGCTTCTGAACCTGCTGATTCGTTAGAATCAATAAATTATGAGAATGAAGACATTCCCGGCCTGTCATTTGATTCAATATACCATCCATCTATAAAAAATTTTATCGGTCAATCTAGTATCTGTGACAATATTTCTATATCAGGAAACACTCCTTTACATTATTTCGATTTTTTCTTCAATTCAACTATCTTGAAAATAATTGTAGAACAAACTAATCTTCATCAAAAGCAAAATCCTGAACCATTACGTAGTAAAATGGCACCGTGGAAAGACATAAATATTGAAGAATTACGAATCTTTCTTGACCTATCGATCAATATGGGACATGTCATTAAAGGTGATCTACACAACTATTGGAGTAAGAATCCACTATTATCTACTCCAATATTTAGACAGTTCATGACTCGTAATAGATATCTCCAAATTTTGCGTTATTTACATTTTACAAATAATAAAGAAATCATAGATCACCCTTTGCGAAAAATCAAACCTATAATTGACCTTTTGAATCAACAATTTTCGTCTACCATAAAACCTGGAAAAAATCTTTGCATTGATGAGAGTTTGATGTTATGGAAAGGAAGGCTAAAGTTCAAACAATTTCTACCCTTGAAAAGACACCGCTTTGTTATCAAATTATTCGAATTAGTTGACTGTGAAACTGGATTTTTGTTAGGATTTATTATCTACACTGGATCAGATACCGATTATGAGAAATTCGGCTTGGGAATTTCTTGAAACATCGCAGCTCATTTCTTGAAGCCCTATTTTTATAAAGGGCATGTAATTTTTATGGACAATTGGTATTTGTCTCCTGAACTTGCTGAATTTCTTCATGATCGGGATACTGGAATGTGTGGAACAGTAAGAAAGAATAGAAAAGGAATGCCTAAGTTGAACAGTAAATTGAACAGAGATGAAATTGAAGTTGCCCACACTGATACTTAGCTTGCACTCAAGTGGTTGGATAAAAGGAAGTATATATGATCACGACAGTTCATGAGGTTGATTATGGTACTACCGGAAAAAAGCATTGGAAAACAAAAGAAGATATTATAAAACCGACATGTATTCTTGAGTACAATAAGAACATGGGAGAACATGTCGATGACATAGATAGACAACTATCATTGACTGAAACTGTTAGAAAATCTATGAAATGGTATCGGAAACTTTTTTTTCATTTAGTCGATTTCGTACTGTGTAATGCCCATAAATTATACAAGATGCAAATTAGTGATTCACTTTCTTATYCTGACTTCCGTTTACAARTGGTAAGAGGCTTATTGAAGCTTGATTCTGTAGACTGTGAACATACATGTCAGTCAGGTGATCTTCGATTTACTGGTAGGCACTTTCCTAAGAAAATTGAACTTYAGAAGAAAATGGAGCGTAAGTGCCATTTATGTGCTATGACCGGAATCAGGCATCGAAGTAGTTACGAATGTAATATTTGTCAGGTTGCTTTATGTATAGATCCATGCTTTGAGATTTATCATACGAAAGAAATTCTGCCTTGATTCATGTAAATTTGGTATAAAATAAGGATGAAATCGAAAACAATTTAACTGAGTGAAGTACGAGAACTGATAATAAGACTCAAAAAACACAAAAAACTAAAAAAAATGAATAAAAAAAAAATAAAAAAAACAAAAAATAAAAAATACAAAATAAAAAAAATAAAAAAAGACAAAAAAGAAAAAAAAGAAAAAAAGGAGCTACATAAATACTCTCTACGTCCACGTCGTTAGCTCTGGGTAATTCTAAAGGAGAGTTAAAAAATCAAAATATTTAACCACGTTTTGATGGAAAAATTTAATGATCGTGAAAATTTTTACAATTTGACACTACCATCAAATTCAGCGCCCCTAAAAACCCTTATTAATATTTACTTAAAAATTTTATGATCAAAAATTTTTTTCTTTACCTTATCCTGCCGGGAAGCCGATATATCGGCTCGGTCTATGGTATGAACTTTGTATATAGTTGATACATGATACAAGACACAAATTTGGCCACTTTTAAAGGACGGTTTAATATTTCAAATACCGGCAGTCTAAAGGTTAAGAAGCATGCCCGTAATTTTCAATATAATTGGTTAGACGATAACATTTTTAAAGGGTGGTTGGCCCCTGATATTAAAAATAATAAAGCTTTATGCATGTTGTGCAATACCAAGATCAGATGTAACAGAACAGATTTAGTGTGACATTCAAAAAGGGCCAAACACATCGAAATGGTTAAAAATGATGAAAGCCTCTGTTAAGATAAGAAGTTACTTTAGATGGTTGTTTTTTTTTGCTCTTGGTATCAGCGCTACGAGCGTCCTATTCGAACCTGGCTTAACGGCCCGCTTCTTCGAGGCTAGCGTTAGCGCGCAGTAACACATGGAATAGACTAAGAAAAAGGCTCTGGTGTGCGCGTTTAATCTGCCACAAGAACGGCACTTGTACAAAGTTATAATAAATATATTGTGAGAACTAGCGATATTCAATTACGAGAAACCCGATCCTCTCCGAACGACGATACAAATTGGTTCTTCGAGCCGGATATTACGTACATCAAGTACGCAAAGGTCACTATAACCTTTTTGCTCATAGCGACGGGCACAAATCGACAGCCGTTCGCCTTGCATTCAACGTAAAGCATTAAAGCCAGTTCCAACGCACCACACGATGTCGATGAGTACATTAAAAGCTCTCAGGACAAAACGAGGCGCGATAAAGGCGCAATGTACACGCGCGCGAAACGCGCTGGACATGATGGATCCGGTACATGTGGACGTTATACTTGTAAAACAACGAAAGGAAAGGTTTGTGCAAACCTGGGATCAATTCCATTTGATTCAAGCGCAGATCGACGAGCTGTCAACTAACGCGGAAGATTTACATGATTTAGAGGAGCTTAAAGCAGAACAAGAAGCCGAATACAGAGAGTTCGAGGAAAATTATTTCCACATCGTAAGATGGAACATTTATTGCAATCCTCTCTACCCGAAGCTGCGAACGACAGCAACGACGTGCAATCATTAACATCGAGAACGAACATTCGTGACATAAGTCAAGTGCATCTACCGAAGATAGCCATACCGAAGTTCAACGGGAACTATGAAGAATTGTACCCCTTTCACAACACGTTCGAATCAATAATTCACTCAAATAGGGGGCTGACCAACGTACAGAAATTCCACTACCTCATATCCTCATTAGAAGGCGACGCTGCGCACGTCATCAAATCGCTAGAAGTAAATGCAGACAATTACGAGGAAGCATTAAGTTTGTTAAAAAAGCGCTATGACGACAAACGTATGATTGCGCAGGAACATGTCAGAGCATTGCATGATCTCCCAACGGTACCAAAGGGTAATCACGTAACATTGAAGAAACTAGTGGATGACGTTCTACGTCTTCTTCGAGCTCTAAAGGGATTAGGTAGACCCATCGAACATTGGGACGACCTCATTATACACTTGATTTGCACGAAGTTAGATGTAACCACAGTAAGAGAGTGGGAAGGTACTATCAAGCCTATGGACATACCCAAATTGGACGAACTTACCGACTTTTTAGCACACAGGTGTAAGGCGTTAGCAGCCATATCATAGAAGATGTCAAATGAAACATCCACAACGAGCACACGTAAACCGAACAAAATCTCCACTGCACACGTAGTAGCCTCCAACAATAGCTGCACTTACTGTAAAGGGAAACACTATATTTTCCAATGTCAAGACTTCTTAAAATTGTCATCCGAAGAAAGAACCAAAGAAGCAAGAAATAAACGATTATGTTTAAACTGCCTACGCTCAACTACCCATCAGGCCAAGGACTGCAGAGCGTCGACCTGTCAAATCTGCAAAAGAAAACACAACACATTACTTCACGCACAAGAAGTTAAGAACCAAGCAAATCCAATAGCCGTCACGCCTGAAGTAACAAACGAGCAAAGCACGAACACGTCTGCTTTAAATCATCACGCAATACAAGATAAGTATTGAATCCTATTATCCACCGCAATCGTCGACGTGTATGATCAGCATGGTAAAACACATACATGTAGAGTCCTGCTAGATTCAGGAGCTCAGTCCAACTTCATCACTGAGAGCTTAGCGAAAAAATTAAAGTCAATACGAAAGCACTCGACCGTGACAATAAATGGAATAAGCAATTACAAGGCTAATTCATACTATACAGTCAAAGTGAGAATAAAATCGAGACACACTGATTACACACGCGATGTTGAATGTCAAGTGCTACAACGCATAACAGGAGACTTGCCTCAAGTCTGCATAGATATAAAAAACATAAACATTCCCAACAACYTAAAACTGGCAGATCCGCACTTCCATATGCCAAATCGGATTGACATGCTTTTAGGTGCTGAAATATTCTGGGAACTGTTGTGTGGAGGACGAYTACAAACACACAAGAACCAGCCCGCCCTYCAAAAAACTCAACTCGGATGGATAATGGGTGGTAGAATACGCARCAATGACTCCGTAAAATCCAACGTATGCAATCTATCGATCCATGCTGAAATAAGTCGAAGATTGGAGAAATTCTGGGAATTGGAGCACATCACCGAAAAATCTCCAATTACGCCAGAAGAAGAAGATTGTATGCAGCTGTTCTCATAAACCGTTACAAGAAAGCAAGATGGTCGCTTAATAGTGCAAATGCCAGTCAAACAAGAWAGGCTACAGCAACTCGGAGAATCTCAAAGCACGTCATTGAGCCGCTTCTACGCCATTGAACGCAAATTGCAAAGGAACCCAGCACTAAAGATACAATACGTTCAATTCATGAAAGACTATCAATCTCTTGGCCATATGGTGCGAGTACCTGACAAC
Source organism: Cephalotes varians (assembly GCA_037157785.1). Classification (NCBI taxonomy): domain Eukaryota; kingdom Metazoa; phylum Arthropoda; class Insecta; order Hymenoptera; family Formicidae; genus Cephalotes; species Cephalotes varians. The sequence goes on from JANQDE010000522.1 coordinate 26,071, forward strand.
GACACAACAACTAGTACTCAACATTATTATATACCACATCATCCCGTCATAAAGGACAACAGTTTGACAACGAAACTACGCGTGGTTTTTGACGCCTCGTGCAAAAGTAGCACGGGATTGTCGCTTAACGATTGCCTCATGGTAGGACCAACAYTACAGCAGGACCTTTTCTCCATTTTGCTGCGTTTTCGCACATTCAAATATGCCCTTACAGCAGATGTGGCTCAAATGTTCAGACAAGTTTGGATTCACAAAACGCAGGTCCCACTGCAAACTATACTCTGGCGAAAAGATCCAAACGAAAAACTCGAAACCTTCGAACTACAAACAATAACATACGGAACAGCAAGCGCTACCTTCCTGATGGTGAGGGCAATGCATAAAATAGCCCAAAGTAAAGCAACCACGCATCCAATAGGCGCATCAACCGTCATCAATGATTTTTACGTCGATGATATGTTGGCGGGAGCGAACACCGAAGTAGAAGCAATCAGGCTTCGAGACCAAACCATCGAAGTGTTACAGRAAGGAGGATTTCAACTCAGAAAATGGGCAATCAAATCATCCTAAATTGTTGGAGGACATTCCACATACTAATGCCATAGAACCAATTCACTTCATTAATAAAGGTGAAGATATACATACGCTAGGCATGCATTGGAAAACGACTACAGATACGCTACAATACGACATCAATCCTCCCACGCCAATTAAGATAACAAAGAGAACGATGCTATCAGCACTATCCAAAATTTTCGACCCATTAGGACYACTCGGTCCAATTACACTCGCCGCAAAGATGCTSATACAAAAAATATGGCAGCTCAACTTAAAGTGGGACGAGAYCGTACCCACAGATGTACATAYCATGTGGTCAYAGCTCCAGGCAGAATTAAAAGAGATTGCTAACATCAGAGTACCAAGATATGCAATTTCTGAAAATAYTTCGAAAATTCAAATACACRGCTTCWCCGACGCGAGCGAAAGGGGATACGGTGCGTGCGTGTATCTCCGGTTTCCAGARTCGCAAGATCAATGGTCAACAAGATTGTTGTGTTCTAAGTCTCGCGTTGCACCATTGAAARCAATCTCACTTCCACGATTAGAATTATGTGGTGCACTATTGCTGGCGCAGCTCGTAAACAAARTATTAAAAGCAGTACGCTTTAAACCGGAARAGGTTTATTACTGGACCGATTCAACAATCGTACTACACTGGATAAAGGCTCCAAATAAAAAATGGAATACCTTTGTCGCAAACAGAACTGGGGAAATCCACACAATCTCAAAACAAAACGAGTGATTTCATGTCAACACAGAAACCAACCCAGCCGATTATGTCTCGAGAGGAACATCTCCCTCACTATTRGTCAAAGCGRAACTTTGGTGGTCCGGTCCMGCATGGCTACATGAGAATTCTYAAAACTGGAAYACAAAAATACCAGTCCACTCTATAGACRAAATTCCAGAACAGAAACGAGCGGTGCTTACGCACACAATTGAAGAGGAGCAAGACATATTTAAGAAATTTTCATCGCTAACGAAGTTGACRAGAATAAATGCTCTATGCTTAAGGTTCATCAATAATATCAAATCACCCACACAACGCAAGACCACAGGACCCATAACAGTRCAAGAATTAATAGCATCAGAGTTACTCCTGGTTGGAATGGTACAAAGGTCAGCATTTAAGGAAGATCTACGAACATTGAAAACAAAAGGAACTGTGGCGAAAAATAGCAAGCTACTCAGCCTAACTCCATTCTTGGACGCGGAAGGTATCATGAGAGTTGGTGGACGTCTCCGAAATTCAGCGATGTCATTCGACAAAATACATCCAATCTTGTTACCGGCCAAACACAYGTTTACCTGGCTAGTCATAAGACACGAACATCACAAACAACTACACGCGGGAGCACAAGCGACTCTAGCCGCTATCCGCACAAAATACTGGCCCTTATCAGCACGCAGTAATGTGAAAAAATGCATTAGAACATGCATGATTTGCTTCAAGGCAGCTCCACGGTCATCTCAAGCCATAATGGGTGATCTACCCTCATGTAGAGTTACAGCAAAACCGTTCGAGACTACAGGCATAGATTATTGTGGCCCGATACTCATCAAATCAGGACGACTTTGCAACGCCAAGCGAATAAAGGCCTACATTGCTATCTTTGTGTGTCTGTGCACAAAGGCAGTACAGTAGAATTAATCAGCGACTTGTCAACTGAAGCATTCTTGAACGCTCTTAAGCGGTTTATCGCACGCCGAGGAAAAATAGCTCGAATTTACTCTGACAATGGGACGAATTTTCGAGGAGCTGCAAACGCATTAAAAGAATTGTATCAACTACTGCATAGTCGCCATTGTCAGGAAACGATAGATAAAGGCCTAAAGGAGGACCACATTGAGTGGTATTTTATACCACCACATGCGCCCCACTTCAGCGGAATATGGGAGGCCGCAGTAAAGTCGGCGAAGATTCATTTAAGACGTACAGTTGGTGATGCTGTATTGGACTTTGAGGAAATGGCTACAGTACTGACACAAATAGAGGCGGTCTTAAACTCGCGTCCTTTATCACCCATGTCCGAAGATCCCAATGATCTGTCCTTTCTTACCCCTGGACACTTTTTAGTGGGGAGTCCTCTCACCGCTATACCTGAAAGAGATGCCACTGATTTGCCCACTAACAGATTAAAGCGATGGCAGAGGATCAACCAAATTCAACAACAATTCTGAAGACAATGGAGTCGAGAGTATCTCCAACAACTACAACAACGGACAAAATGGAAATGCTCAAAGGGACTACAGCTATCCGTGGGTGACATGGTCATGCTGCGAGAAGACAACGCACCCCCTCTCAGCTGGACCCTTGGACGCATTCATAAAATTCACCCTGGTACTGACGGAGCAACACGAGTAGCGTCAGTATCCACAAACAAGAGGACGTACAAAAGACCGTTGAGCAAGTTGTGCATCCTGCCATTAAATGAGAGAGATTAGCACAATAAACCTACACTGGCCATACATACAGGCTCAGACCAACATTTATTTGCAATATTATTTACATTAGATTTAGTTTATATTTTACATTAGACGGAATCATATTGTTATGTTATTTCTAGAAGCACTAATAGTTATTTCATTTCAGAAAAATAATCCAAGAGAGTTTAAAGGCCCAAGGCCTTTCAAGGGGGGCGATATGTTAAGATAGGAAGTTATTTTAGATAGTTGTTTTTTTTGCTCTTGGTATCAGCGCTACGAGCGCCCTATTCGAACCTGGCTTAATGCCCCGCTTCTTCGAGGCCAGCGTTAGCGCGCAGTAACACATGGAATAGACTAAGAAAAAGGCTCTGGTGTGCGCGTTTAATCTGCTACAAGAACGGCACTTGTACAAAGTTATAATAAATATATTGTGAGAACTAGCGATATTCAATTACGAGAAACCCGATCCTCTCCGAACGACGATACAGCATCAATAATAATATTGATAATAATAGTAATAAAATATCTCATAGCGATAGCGTAAAACTTGCAGAAATAAAATTAGCTGCATTTTTTGCAGAGCATTATAATATTGCTTTTTATACCGCAAATCATCTCACTCCATTGATAAAAAATATTTTTAAAGATTCTGCAATTGCACACGATCTTTCTTTTGCTCGATCTAAGGCTACTTCCATTATTAAAAATGTAATCGCAAAGCGTGAAATAGAAAAAGTAGTAGAATATCTAAAAAAATATAAATTTTCAATTTTAATAGATGAAARTACTGATATCAGTGAAACAAAAATTATGTGTATTCTTGTACAATTTTGGTCGCCAGAAGAAAAAATTGTTAAAACTCAATTGTTAGAATTAKCTGCATTAGACGCTAAAAATTGCTCTGCGAATATGCTTTTCCAAAAATTTAAAGATATTTTAAACAGTAAAGATATTCCTATAACAAATATTGTTGGAATGGCAAGCGACAATGCATCAGTGATGACTGGATGTAATAATTCATTTTTCTCGCGTTTGCAATTAGAGAAATCGGGTGTAGTTTTATTAAATTGTATTTGCYATTCTTCYGCGATAATAGCCAGCAGAGCATGCGAAAAATTACCGGATTCTTGTGAAAATTTAGTTAGAGGAATTGCAACTTATATATCGGGCAGTGCAAAGAGGTGTGCAATTTTAACAGAATTTCAAGAATTTTTTCAGGTAGAGAGACAGAAAATTCTAAGATTATGTAACACACGATGGCTTGTTTTACAAAACTACGTGATTAGAATTCTTGATCAGTGGGAAGTTTTAAAAACTTATTTCATTTTGGCAACAATTGAAGATAAATCAAAATCTGCGGAAGTAATTTTAACACAATTAAATGATAATGTTATTAAATCGTATTTGCTYTTCTTAAAATATTYTTTAAATTRTTTTAATAAATTTAATGCTCTTTTTCAATCACGCAACACTTTAATACATACATTATATGCAAATAGTCAACAACTTATTTTACAAATAGCACTTAATTTTATTCCTTCTAAGGCTTTGAAAAACATCTCTCTTTTAACCATAGATGATAAAAACCATAGATGATCAATATCTAAATCATATACGATTGGGGTCCGAATGTGAAGATCTCTTAACAACATTGTCGTTAGAATGCGCACGGGAAATCAAATTAAATTGTTTAAATTTTTATAAAACGGCTCTCCGTGAAATGATGAAACGTTTACCATATAAAGATACTTTTTTTGAACACTTATCATTTTTAGAGCCTACAATAACTTTATTTCATGAAGGTAGAAATAAAATTAGAAATTTAAGTTGTATTGCCTCGCGTATTGGTCACTTAGATGTAGCGAAAATAGAAYATGAATGGACAATTTTACCTACAATTTTCAACGAAACTGAGAAAACAGAATTAGCATGTTTAAATATTAATGAAATGTGGGCCAAAATATTAGAGTATAAAGATTTTGATGGGGAAAAAATATTTCAAAATTTAGAATTATTAGTGCAAGCTGGTTTTGTCCTTTCCTCATTCTAATGCAGAAGCGGAACGAATTTTCTTTATTGTTAGTGATGTAAAAAATAAAAAAAGAAATAAATTATCCTTTGAAACAATTTCCGCCATTTCCATTGTTCGGTCCAGTTTTCAAGCGCATAATGTGCAATGTATGAGCTTTGAACCAGATTCGCGACATTTAGAATTACATAATTCGCAAAATTTGTATGAAACATCTGATCTKTAATATTTTTATGCATTTTTCAATTATATAATTTTTAATATATTTATATATTTTTTAAATATGTATCTGTTTTGATAATATTATTTTATTTTGCARTTTATTTATATCTAAATATATATTATTATAAATCTACGGATTGCACCTGTGATAATTAATTTAAATATACTTAATATGTGATAGTTTTGTACCTGTTTATTATAGATATTTGTACGTATTGTGAAATATTACTTAAAAAATTATACGTATAATGAAGCATATTTATTTTTTAACAATTTTGAATATTTATTTATTTATTTATTATTAAATTTTTATTGATTAGGTACAAAAAGGCTTTTATTTTAAATGTTATAACATATTAATTGTTAATAGTTAATATTATTTTATTTAAGTAAAATATTTTATTGTAATTAGAAAATTTATTTTCTTTTACGAATACTGGTAAGGTTTTCGGGCAGTTTTCCTTACCCTTGCAACAAATGTTGGTATTCTTAATTCTGCCCAATAAAATGTTTTATTTTGAGTACATAAGTGTGTGTTTCATTATATAATCCCTTTTTTATACTTACAAATAAAATAATTAATATTATAATATATAATTATAATATAATAATATTATTAATTTTAATTATCTTTTAATAATTTACATTTMACATAATTAATTTTAATCATCTACATAATCATTTACATAATTAGGTTAGGTTTTTATATAAATTTACATAATTTTTACAATTTCGTACAATTTTATATAATTAAAAAAATTTTTATTATAGCATCAACTGTGATACCTTTTTCTCAAATGTAATACTTCATTGAACCTAAGTCAGAGTACGCATGCGCGAGAAAGCGTCCCATCTAGCAACATTGCCTCAGTTTAGTTAACCCATCGTATTTCAAATAAAATTCCCTAGACTCTCCTAAACCTTAGGCATAGATTATAGTTTGATAGATATTTGCAGGTCATTACGACTATCAAAAATTACTTTTCTAAAAAAGGTAAAAAAAAGCATCAAGTACACGCTCTTTTCAAAATCAAAACAGAACAATAATTTTACCTTTCAAAAAAGCTGTCATATATATATTTTCTACAAAAAAATACGATATAAAAAATGGCGCCAAGTGGAATTTAAGAAAGAACTTTGAATACAATATATTAAAAAAATAAATACATAAAAATATAAACTATTAAAAAATTAAAGTATGTAATAAAAAAATAACAAATTTAATTAAAATAAACAAAATATATTAAAAAATACAAAAAAACTTGGCGCTGCTAGTATTTTAAAGTGTAGCAGCGCCAAATTTTTTTGTATTTTTAAATATATTTTGTTTATTTTAATTAAATTTATTTTTTTATTAAATATTTTAATTTTTTAATAGTTTATATTTTTATGTATTTATTTTTTTAATATACTGTATTCAAAGTTCTTTCTTAAATTCCACTTGGCGCCATTTTTTATATCGTATTTTTTTGTAGAAAATATATATACGATATACATTTTGTAGAAAAAAAAAATATATATATATATATACAGCTTTTTTGAAAGATAAAATTATTGTTCTGTTTTGATTTTGAAAAGAGTGTGTACTTGGCGCCTTTTTTTTACCTTTTTTTAAAAAGGTAATTTTTGATAGATATCATTTCTTTTTTTTAGTAATATATATATATATATATATATATATATATATATATATATAATTAATTAGATTTTGCTAAAGAGGTTTCACCACCACTCCCGTTATATTTTCAGTATGCAGTATATGATAGTGCTCTTTAATTAATTATGTTACAAAAATTCAAAATATAAATGTTATATCATTTCTAGATCACGTTTTTCTAATTCAAGCATCATTAGCTTAAATTCTATCATTCTCTTCTCTACATATACTTGTATATAATGGCTTTTTACAATATTTACTATATAAAACTAAAAAGACTCATTATTTTCGAAATAATTTTTTTTATTATCTATTTTATCATGAAATACGATCAAATACTTAAGTAATACCAGTAATTACTTATCAATTTTCTGTAAGAAAATAATACAGATGTCTATAATACCTATATGACGTTAATATGACGTTACTCTTGCAAAGAATTGTATTATTTTATTTAAACCCGTATATAATGTTACTGACAAAATAATGTCGAAAGCATCATTGTCAAAACTCGGTTCATTATGTATTCTGGCTGTAGTTGTAGGAAAAATGCAAGTCCTTATGGATGAGAGCTTATTGAAAAATTCTACTGAGAATATTGAAAACTTCCAGGAGTACACAGAATGCAGATTTTGCACCTTCAAACAGAACTAAAATGATAATCGAGATTCTACCACATATTTTATCATTGATAGATGCCATTCTATTGTATCGATCTAACATGTTGTACCATATGTTTAAATCTGTCGAAGAACATATTGTATTAAGTTACTGTACTGTTATGCGTGGTCTACAATGAGCAGTAGCAGTAGTGAATGAAATACTATTCTTCTTACATTCGACTGTGATTAATCAATTTCTTACTCTTACAGTCTTATCCACTACTGCTCATTGTAGAGCAGTCACGTACTTTACTCTACTGTGCTACATTCAATTTTAATATATTGTACTTTAATTATTGTTGTACTTGTATCGTTCAATAATTAAAAAGTTATTGCTGCTGACTATATCTTCAGTTATTTTAGTATATATTTTAGTCTATATTCAATTGCAACAGCATCGAGTAGAAAAAAATAAAATAAGACATACTACTATTACACGAAACAGGTATATTTGTATGTACATACGAGTAAAAGATCATATCGAAGTTATCTTACCTTTTTGTTATCTTTCGTTAGTTAGTCAAAATCTTTCGTTAGTCAAAATAAAATGAGGCACATTACTATTACACAAAACAAGCATATATATTTGTATGTATATACGAGTAAAGATCTAATACATAGGTTGATTTTGACTAACTAATGAAAGATAACAGAAAAGAAAGATAACCTGGATATACCAATAAAATTGAACATTTATTAACATGTACTTAAGGGGATCCTAAAGTCGGTCCTTCTTTATCGACAAACATGATTAATTTTTCAATACATTATTCTTCTAATTGCTTTACTTGATCTAAATATCCTTTTCCACAATTAAAGTATAGACACTAATGTACCTCAAGCCGGTCGACTTCATGCCGAAAACAAAAGAAATTTAAAAAATTTAGATATCTTTTACCTATTCTTAATCCAATATGGCGTCTAGAACTGTCACATTTGCGAATATTTGCTTCATACAAAAATTTGACAATCTGTTTGGATAAAATGGGAGTGGTGTGAGGTGCGAATTACATTCAGGAACAACGTAGAGTTTATACAACTAGAAATCTAACATAAAAGATTAGTGTCATGAAAATTTGTAAGCATACGTGCGTACGATATTGGCATAATAGAGCAGAAGAGAGCAGTATTGCGTGAGGTGGTAGATGCCAGATTTTGTAAGAGATGGCTCTGCAATATGTTAGATAAGGATAGATGTACGCGTTTGAGCGAGACAGAATGATAATTTAAGAAATTAAATTAAAGATATCACTATCGACATTTTTAGTTTGGAATTAAAAAGTTTGTATTATTGACAATATCGGAGTTCGGCCATCAGTTGAGGATCCCCTTAATTCTGAAGCTTATGTCTAAGCTTAGATAAAAAGTCTTCCAAAACCTAGGATGCGTTCGGACAGACGTTATTAGCACTGAAAATCTATAGTGCACGTGACGTTTACTATAGATTTTCAGCGCTAATACCGTCTGCCTGAACGCAGCCCTAATATCTTTTATTATTAAATATACTAGCACTTGCAGCACTCACAGTGAATATTGGAACGCAACCTTGTAAGCACTGCTGTCAATCAATGACGCTAACACACCTAACGTCTAAAAATCGAAACTGTACATCCTGGAGATCGATTTTTTATACTTTACATTATAATATCTTTTTTCCTACAGCATAGTACAGTAAAAGTAAGAATATTTTTATTATATAATTTGTGTATGCGCTATCAATTGAGCTTATTATCAACTCAATCGGTTCAGCCGTTATCTGATAATCTCGGCTTGTCTCAACTTTTGGTCTCGCGTAAAGATACACGGTCCGTCTCGCGCTACGCGTGAACTTGGCGCGAGACAATACCGTATCTCTTGATATATATATATCATTTTTTATTACATTTTACCTCAATAATTACCATTAATTTATTGTGCAATATCAGTGACTTGACATAAGTATAAATAAATAACTCGAAACATTTATTTCCTCTGCAATTTTAATAATCTGTATTAATAGAAGTATTTTACTATAATTTACAACATTATATACTTAATTTTTTTTTAATAAATATCTGAAAGTCAATATATTGCAGCCAAAGTTCAACATTATGTGCATCTTCTGTTAATTGTTCATTAAATTCTCGAGTTCTGCACGTTTGTTCCTCTTTCAAGTTCTTGCACCAAGAAGCTATATTCTCATTTGCCTCGTCATCTTGCTTCAAAGCCTCTTTCTCATTCGTCAGTAGCATAGCTAGGAGAGTTCTAACCCGGGAGCTCCGAGGGGAGTGCGGAGCAGGGGGGGTACTCCGGGCGAGAGGCATAACGTCACGCGAGGAGGGGGAATCCAGCCATTTAATTACTTAATTAATTAACAATTAATTTAGATAACACAGGCCCACAAAAAAAAAAGTTGTCTGCGCCATGGATCAGACCATCATATTTCCATGTATTTTCACTCGCTGAAACCGAATATGACCTTGGTTTTATCCCAACACGTCTGGATTTTCCTATAGTCATCTTAGTGAAAAGTAATCTAGATGCGAATGGAGAAAGTGTAACTTGTAATTCATCAGGCAACCTAATTTTTGGTAATTTCTAAGCAAATCAGCAACCAATTCCGCATAGTTGTCACTCTTG
>JANQDE010000523.1:0-30221 GCA_037157785.1 Cephalotes varians
GTCAACCGAGTATATTATGTTGTAGATCTTGCAAAATGTATGCACTTCTGTAGAAAATGTCTGTGAACATATTTCTAATGATGGATGCTCCGAAAATTTTAAAACAAATAGAAAGAGATATTCAGATGATCAAGGTAATCTATTGTATGATAAATCATTCAATAACGACTACTATTATTTCATAATAGTAGTTGTTATTAAATGAAAATTGAAAAGAAATGAATTTCAATTAAGTTCTAAGCGTTTATTTTGTTAATAAAGTATACATGTATGTGTTAATCACATTATGCGCTTTTTCAGCTGGCAGTACCAAAAAAGTTAGGAAGGTAAACATGGAGAGATTATTCGAGCAGCATACGTCGGATTATTCAGGAAAGGATGTTGAAAGTGGAAAACGAAAAATTGCTTGTGGCCAAAGAAGAATTGCATTTCAAAAAAGAAGCTCASCGACAACAAATRGAAGTTTTCACAACTTTGCTCCAGAAAATGGATGAGCTTACAAATATTGTGCAATCCATTGCTCCGCAATATTTACAGGATTAAATAACTCAAGTTAGCAAAGAAAACGGACCCAAAAATAAAACTATCAAAGAATAAATGTATCTTTCATAGAAATATAAATATGTATTACAATAAAGTACAAATTCAAAGTATACAACTTCATGAAATGCTTATACAGGGTGACCCAGTGAAAATGACCACATTTCTTTTTTGAATAACTCTGGTGRTAACACTGCTACAGGGACGAACGCGCGCTCTATGGTTAGTAGAGACCTGGGAGATTTCTGTTATCAACATTTTAGTAATCATGGAACGTTACACTGCAAAAGAACGAGCATTTTGTGTAGAAGCGTATTTTCGAGATAAATCGGTTGTGAAAGTTCATAGAGCGTTTCGTAAACAGTTCAAAGTTCCAGACGGTTCCAGATTTTTTTCTGTGGGGGTATTTGAAAAGTCGTGTTTATGAAACCAAGCCCCGTGATTTAGAGGATGTAAAATCGAGGATTAGAGCCGAATGCGCAAAAATTTCGGCTTCCATGCTGAAGAAAGTATTCAAAAACTTCGTTAAACGATTGGAAGAATGTAAAGCCCAGAACGGTCATCATTTGAAGGATGTAATATTCCATAAATAATCTCCCATGTTTTTCTACTTTTCAAAGATTTGTTTGTTACTTTTATATCTGTAATACTTTTTTTGTTATTAAAGAAATAAATGTGGTCATTTTCACTGGGTCACCCTGTAGATCACGGGGCTTGGTTTCATAAACACGACTTTTCAAATACCCCCACAGAAAAAAATCTGGCACCGTCTGGAACTTTGAACTGTTTACGAAATGCTCTATGAACTTTCACAACCGATTTATCTCGAAAATACGCTTCTACACAAAATGCTCGTTCTTTTGCAGTGTAACGTTCCATGATTACTAAAATGTTGATAACAGAAATCTCCCAGGTCTCTACTAACCATAGAGCGCGCGTTCGTCCCTGTAGCAGTGTTACCACCAGAGTTATTCAAAAAAGAAATGTGGTCATTTTCACTAGGTCACCCTGTATAATTCAAAAATTAAGTTAAGACAATTATTATTATTAATTGGTGAAATACCACTGGATTATTCGATTCCGTGTTTGTTCTCCTAATTCTTCGTTAAGACATGAGGTATTGGCAGTTCTATGTCCATTTCCTGATATATTTCATCGATTGGAAGTCCCCATCTCAAGGCCATATTATGTAGAACGCAACAAGCGTTGACAATAAGAGTTATGGAACAGAAGGTATTCTTATAATATTGACACACATATATTAAAGTCAACAAATTATAAAATTGAAATATTAATCCAATGGCGAGACTGAACAAAACGAAATATTTAAAAAATATTAGCAAATTACCAGCAAATTGTGGTTGGTAATGTAAAGCGCGTTCCTTCCGTAGACAACGCCAACGACCTTTTAAAATCCCAAAGCACCGCTCTATAGCAACGCGGGTTTTAATGTAAGAGTCTGTATACCTTGCACCAGGAGTTCCTTCTAATTGGTTTAATTTTGRTGTTAGCAGGAAAGRTAAAAGAGGATACGCAGAATCACCTAAAATGCAAATGTGATCAACCTTCCGTGCGTTAATATATTTAAAAAATAAAGCCTCCGTATGATTAAATTTTTTACCTAACAACCATGAATTTATTTCACCCTCTCGATGCTTCTGTTCCAAATAAGGATATATTCTCGATGATCGTAAAACTCGTGCGTCATGTGTCCGGCCACCATGAGCACTGTTTGCAGCGAGAATTTCGCAATTTGAATCACAAATCTGAAATTATAGTAATGCATAAGTATTAATTCATAAGTAATAGTTCATAAGTAATAATATCATAATAGTTATATACAGTCGGTCACATAAGAGCGTAGTCACGATTACTAGCGATCGGATAATAAAAATGCTGTTATTTTTTTTTTCATACAGAGGGCAGTATAGTCCTTCATGCTTTATGGAGGAGAATCAGCTGACTGTTGTTTTAGCATTTTTACTGACTGTTGTTTTTAATTCGATCCTTGTATTTTTCCAAAATGAGTACCGCTTACGCTTCGCGCTTCGAAGCAGTTTTTTTGTGCTTGCATCCCAAAGGACCTCAAATGACTCAAACGGCTGCTGCAAAATACATGCAAAAGTCGAAACAGTTCAGCAAGTGGGTAAATCGTTACAAAGAGGTGAAAAATGTCGATGATTTCCCAAATCGCGGTTCGGTTGCTCATTTTGGAAAAATACAAGGATCGAATTAAAAACAACAGTCAGATGATTTTCCTCCATAAAGCATAAAGGACTATACTGCCCTCTGTATGAAAAAAAAAAATAACAGCATTTTTATTATTATTATATCCGATCGCTAGTAATCGTGACTACGCTCTTATGTGACCGACTGTACATACAATTAAAACATTTAACGAATGATACAACTTTCTATTAATAAACAAATATTCTCTTTCTGCTTCTGGGGGAATTATGGCGATATGTGTCCCATCAATAGCTCCTATTACTCCCGGAAAACCATTCTTTTCAAAAAATCTGAAAGAAGAGTTATCAAATGTTTTTCATTGCAAAACATTGACTAAATTGAATTTTTTATCATGTTGCATCACAAATATAATCATTAAATAAACATTGCGATAATAGAATTATTCAGCATTACCCTTGTTTGATCTCTTGGATTCTGCCAGGAGTTTTTGGAAAGAAAACCAATCTCAGGTTTAGTGAACTTTGTTTCGATTAGTCAAAATCCAATCCAATTTCAATGGCTGCGTTCAGCAGAGAAAGCAGCTTAGTAAGCGCTTTGCGCTGATTGGATTATATTTTTAGATCTAGAGGAATAATCTTATCTCAATTTAGATCTAAAAGTATAATCCAATCAGCACAAAGCGCTTACTAAGCTGCTTTCTCTGCCGAACGCAGCCATTCTCAATCTCTAGTCTGATACGGACTTTAGAGAAGGCTAAAGATACCATCTTGGATGCTCTCTCTCGGATCATACTTATTCATAGGGTCGCGCTCGTTCCATAATTATTATATTTCAGTGAGGGGGACATATACACAACAGCGCTATCTGCCCTTGGACTCAGATGTGGTTGAACTAAAATAGATCACGTGACACGGAGTGGGAGTACGCGCCAAACTTAGCAAGCCTAAGTAAGCGAAAGTGAGCGAGAACGAGTAAGAGCAATAGGAGCAAAAATGTATATTTGATATATTTAACTTTATTTTTATTACTAACAGTAGCAATAATAATAGCAGCAGAAATAGAAAGTAAGTATATCAATTTAAGGTTCAACCTAACCTACTCTACATCTATTTTCTTTGAAATATTTAAGTAAAGATTTCTATCTATTTTATATGTACTTTTTCTATRTACTTATCTTATAATTATAATTAACTATTTTAATTAAAATATATTTTTAACTAACATAATAATATATTATTAATATATAATATTAATATATATTTRCATAYATTTCAATTGCATGTTCTGCATATTTATAATGGTACATGATTAATTTATTAATAAAATATATGTTTAATTTCCTTAGATAAATAAAAATGGTGTGAAAGTGCTGCGTGCCAGGATGCACATCATCAGCAAGAGTTCCAAGCCATAGGCCGGTATTCATAATCGATTCTTATTTTAAGATTGTCTTAAGTAATGTCTTAAGACTCTAATACGGCTCTGTGATTGGCTTATGACATCGTAAGACTGTACTTAAGATGATCTTAAATATAAGATCCGACTATGAATACCGGCCATAGACTACCTGCACAACATCTTAAATTGCAGGCATGGTTAAAAACAATTGGACTAGACAACATGATAAGTAAGTAAGAGATGAGTATTATTCAGATTGGAAATAATACTTTTCTCGGTGGAGCTAGATTAGCCTTGAATGAATTGCGTATTTTAGAGTATAAGAAATTATATTTGTTTCATGCGTGAAAAATTTTATGTATTTTATGTTTTTAAATATTTTGTTAAATATTTTTCAGTGTATATATGTATGTAAGTATGTATGTATGTGTATGCATTATTGTACAAATTGTATGTATCATTTTTTGTTATGTGTGAATGGTGATATATGAGATTGATGCACTTGAAATGCTTTGCATCATATTTTTTAACCACACCGGATATTCGATATTTTTATATTCGACAGTCTGCAGTCTGTCAAGTGGAACGTGAAAATATGTTGCATTGCATTTTTTTACATGTACTTAATTGGTGGACATTGTTTTTTCAATATTTTAAAATTCGTTTAATATATATTTTTCAAATATATATATATTTTTTTAATTTTCTTTAATACAACATGAATTTGTCATAAATTTTACATATCAGTTTCGTATACTTATATTAGACATAATTTTACACATTAAGATAACATTACTATTTAATTTGGTGATTTCTCTTATATATAATATATATATAATATATATAATATATATAAGAGAAATAACCAAATTAAATAGTAATGTTTAATGTGTAAAATTATGTCTAATATAAGTATACGAAACTGATATGTAAAATTTATGACAAATTCATGTTGTATTAAAGAAAATTAAATAAAAAAATATATATATATATATTTGAAAAATAAATAATTAATAATGAGACAAATTAAGACTTTTCTATTAATTAAAATTAATTAAAATTAAAAATGTAGCATATGCTATATATAAGCACGAGCGCGCACGCGCGCTTAGATTTATATATGGCGCCAACTCCCCACTACTGGTCACGTGATCCATTTTAGTTCCTCACTTCCGAGTCCAAAGCCAGGCGGCGCTGAAAAAAATCGTCCCCTTCATTCCAAGAGGGGAGTTTATATCCCCTGGATCTGCGCGATTCGTTCCGCTGTGGATTTCCGCGTCATAGGACACCAGTTTAATGTTTGACGTTTGATGCTCCCATATAAAAATATCTTTACGTTTTTTTGTATATATGTGCCTTTAACTATAGATTTTCAGTTGATGAGCACTATTGGTAGTGAATATTGAAGTACAACTGTTAATGTGATAATTTTCGCAGGTATATAGCGTTCATTTCTATCTTTAATTTTACATTTATGTTGAATAAGTTAGAAATTGCAAGAGGGACAATGCTAACGTAATCGCTAATATTTCAGATATTATTATTAACAAATATGACTGGCTTGGGCATGGATTTTGAAGATGATTTTTTCTTTGAAGAGGATAAAATGTTGGTTATATAAAAGATTGTAGATATTAATGTTTATTAATTTTGAGTTGTTATGCTATGTTACAGTCTTAATGGTTTTTCTTTTGGTTATAAAATGCATGCCTAAGTGCCACGGTGCGGTGGAAAAGTTTAACAAGTGATTTAACTATTCCAACTACATTCGCAAATACTAGCATGTTTCAAATTTGAACAGATCGACTTTGGATAAAGTTTTTATCGCTCTGACCACCGTACCATTGGCTAGCATGGAAACATACCAACTGACTGTGATGGAAGATCGCATGTATGCACTATTCTTATATTGATTTTTGATATTTTTTTCATATCTATCTCTTTATATCAAATTTCAATATCTTTCTCTTGCACTATTGCTTATTGGAATCTAGACCAGATATAGAACTGGTTATGCAAGATCAATATGTACAGCAGCAACTCATCAATTACTTGTAAGTTTTGTTGTTAAGCATTTTGTTGTTGAAAACATGAATAATATTTGTATTATCAAGTTTTATTGTTAAGTTATTATATAAATAGTAAATAATATTGTAGAAAACTCATTAAAGACTAATATATTACAGTTAATAGAATATGTATGACAATTATGATATCTTTAAATTTTTTAAAAGCATTTTTATCAAAATTTATTAAAATTTGAGATTTGATATTATACATAACAGATTGATATAGTTTTATTAAACATTGCTTTATCCAACTTTACTTAAAACTTAAATGATCTTAACAAATTTTCAATGTTTTTGGATAATATCATATTTCTGATAACTGTTTTTAAAAATATATGTAATTATATCATATCTGGCTTTTAAGAAGATATTCAACGTATAGTAATAAAAAATAGATAAAAGATTTTTGTATACTTTCTGCATAGATTGTGGAAAATCTTGCTATGCCTTATTTATATAATTTTGACTATTTTAATTTTATTTCTACATCGTTTATAAAATTTTTATTTATATACATATATGAATAATAAAATATTTTCCTTTGAGATGGATTGAACTTCGATAATATTAAAATTTAAATTTTTTAAAAGCATACTTCATAATATTAATATTACATATATGATACATAAAGTAATTTCTCGATATGATTTTTATATATGGTATATATCTTGTAAATGAAATCTAGAATATCAGCAGACTGACATCAATTGCATCCATATTCTGCTTCTGTTCTATTAACAGAATCTGTTTCCCTAATCAGATAGCAAATTGGCAGCAGAAATCAAGTAAAACCTGACGATAAATTGACAGCAAAAATTAAGCAGATTCTGCTGATTTGTATATTTAAATTGTAACATCATTGGTACTGAAAAATCTTAAAAAGTTTTTATTCTTTTTTATTTTTGTTTTAAGATAGTAATTTTAAACATAATAAACAAAAAATAAGTAATATAAATTTTTATCAATAGTAATTGATATATTTTACATTAAAGCACATTAGATTCTGAGAATGTATTCTGAAGATATAAAAGTATCATAGTTCTTATCTTATATCATAATCCTTGTACCAACACCAGCAATTATTTTTTAATTACTATGCTCGTTAATTTTCTTGATGCAGAAACATAATTATATTTCGCACTAAGTGCATGTATAAATAATATACAAATAATTATGTCTGAGCTTTGCTAGATCTTGATTATATAGAGAGCTCGATAAGCTTTTAATGCTAGAAACAGATACAATGGATACTATCTAGCGGCAGTTTTGTAAATATTTAATAATAGCATAGATTCTGCTTGATTTCTGTCAACAGATTCTGTTTGATTTCTGCCGCCAATCTGCTGGCATAGAATGTCCAACAAATTCTATCAGATTTATAGCAACAGTTTGCCAATATCGTCAGATATTACAGATTTTTATCTATTTTTTGTTACTATACATTAAATATCTTATTAAAAACCTGTTATAAAATAATTACATATTTGTATAAAAACAGTTATCATAAATATGATACAATCCAAAAACATTGAAATTTGTTGCTTTTCCGGCTTCAGAAATTTATAGCAGACTGCTCAAAATCTCTTCAAGTTTGATTATTTAGAGAAAATTATACAAGGTGTCTCATTTTTAAAGTTGCACCGAATATTTCTTCAGCGAAGCATTTTCAGAAAAAATGTTTCAGACAAAAGTTGTTTGGGTCGAAAGAGGACATAAGAAAATACCACTGATTTGATCTTGGGTGGCGTTGTTAAGATCAGGATAAGGTCACTTTGAATTTTTTAAATGGAATCCTCAATTTTTCAATACACATTCTTGTAGCTTATCTCGAGATCTTTTCAAAACACTATAATAAACTATTTTTTCATCAACTTTTCGAGTTATAAGACTTGAAAGTTATAAGGCTTACACCGCTGGCATTATCCAAGGTACCACGGAGGGTACCTGGTCGGATTTATACTTCTTTTGTGCGTGCCAGCCAGTGGCAAGATCGGTGAATTCTTCTGGAAGAATAAAATTGAGCTTCATTCAGGTTTTCGAATCAAATGTTTAAAATGTTCATCATTATTCCGTAAACATAATCGAAGTCTACTTTCAAAATTTGCTAATACTGATCTCAGTATCTCTGGAGTTATCCCTTGACAAACTCTCTTTATTCATCATGTCTAATCTGGTGGTCGGTGCATTTTCGTAAACAATATTTTTTGAATAACCCCAGAAGAAAAAAATCCAACGTATTTAAATCTAGTGATCTTGGAGGCCATGATCTTCCTCGACCTATCCAACGATGGCCTATCCGCATGGTACATCTTGGATAATGCGACGGTATTGTAACTTTCAATCCTTATAACTCGAAAAGTACTTAATGAAAAAATATTTTATTATGGTGTTTTGAAAAGCTCTCAAAGTAAGCTACAAGAATATGTACTGAAAAATTGGGAGTTCCATTTAAAAAATTTATTCAAAGTGATCTTGCCCTGACCCTAACAACGCCACCCAAGGTCAAATCAGTAGTATCCTCTTAACCCTTTGTTACGTATATGTCACACCTTTTTGTATATCGTTTAATGACTCCAAAATTTTAATTTTAAGATTTATTTTTTATGAAATAAATCATTTTTAGATCCAGATATGTTACTTTATGAATGAGTCAAGTTTTGTAACAATAATATTAAATTAATTATTTGTTATTAATAAATAAAGTGGAAAAATATTACTTTTTTCATAAAAAAATCATTTTTGAAGAAATTTGACTGTATATATATATGTGAAAAAATATGTATTTTTATGTTTTTTGGGTCGCTAATTACGAATCCGCTATCACTTTTTCAAAATTCAAAATGGCAAATACAATATGGTGGACAATATACCTAAAAGTTTGCAATATCAAATAATAAAAAACACTATCGTATTCTAGTCTAAATTTTAAGTAAACAAATGTTAAATATAATTTTTTGAGTGGATATTTTTTAACGGACGCATATTTTTTAAGAAAAAAATTCATAAATATTAAAAAATTTCAGATATCAAAATATGTATGGATTTTTTTCTCGAAAAGTATTTTTAGTGCCATAGTTGATTAGTGATTTTAATTTCGAAAAACTGATAGCAGATTCATAATCATCGACCCAGAAAACATAGAGATACAGATTTTTTGCAAAATTTTACAAGTTTTTGACATTTTCACCATATTGGATCCGTCATTTTGAATTTCGAAAAACTGATAGCGGATTCGTAATCAGCGACTTCAAAAACCCCTTACAGGCATAATCTCAGTTACAAATAATGTTGTACAAAAAATCGTGCAACAAAGGATTAAGTCCCCCTTCGACCCATACAACTTTTGTTTGAAACATTTTTTCTGAAAATGCTTCGCTGAAGAAATATTTTTGTGTAACTTTTAAGATGAAACACTCTATATATTATATATTATAAATAATATAATATATGTATAAAGGCTCAAGAAGATTAAAGATTGAATAATAAAAATAAAAAATTACACCCTTAATTGTTTATATCTACGGAAGATGGCCTGATAGAGATTAAAATATTTGTATTTTGAACAATTATTATATAAATTTTAATATTTTAATTTTATGTTAAAATCTAGCTTGGTCTGTAGTCCTTTATTTTTATTATTTGATTCTTACATGCTGTGTGTGCGCGCGCACACATACACACCCTCACACACGTGTACACGCACACACGGATTATTATTTAATGCTTAATTATATATTTATAATACTTGAATTTGATAAAAATTAATATTTTTTATATTTCTATTAATAACTTTTTAAAAGAGTTAATATGCTGCATATTTATACAATCACTTAAAAATCATGTTACATTTTTATATTAAATTTCAGGGGCATGACAATTACATCTGGGAATGTCATAATACAGAAGGATACTAGTAATTTAATTGGTATAAGCATCGGCGGTGGTGCACCACTTTGCCCATGTCTTTATATTGTACAAATTTTCGACAATACACCTGTTGCTTTAGATGGTACTCTTCAAGCAGGCGATGAGCTTGTGGCAGTAAATGGAGCATCAGTAAAAGGTAAAACTAAAGTGGAGGTTGCAAAAATGATACAGTCCTGCGAATCGCAAGTTAGCATTAATTACAACAAGTTACATGCTGATCCAAAACAAGGTCGCACACTCGATATTGCATTGAAAAAGGTATGTACATATGTGATTACAACTTTCGTTCTGTTGAAATTATACAATAACTATAAATTTCTGAATTCTAGGTAAAGCATAGATTAGTTGAAGGAATGGGTAGCACTACAGCTGACGCATTTGGACTATCGCGAGCCATTCTTTGTAATGATGCCCTTGTTCAAAGATTGATGATGTTGAAACGCACGGAAAATTTCTATAGAGGTCTTGTTATGCATGCTAAAACTACACTACATGCTTTTTTTGATCTGACACAAATTTATAAAGGTATACAAGTTTCATATAAATATTATTAGAAGCTACACAGAATTATTACATATTTACTCATTTACTCTTTTTTTTTTAGTATTTGGAGATGCTTTTGCTGCCATAGGAGTTCGAGAACCGCAACCACGTGCCAGTGAAGCCTTTAGACAGTTTGGAGAGCAGCATAGGCAAATGGAAAAGTTTGGAATGATAATGCTAAAGACTTTGAAACCAATACTAAGTGACTTGGGAACATATCTTAACAAGGCCATACCAGATACACGATTAACCATTAGCAAGTACGCTGATGCAAAATTTGAATATCTATCTTATTGTTTGAAAGTGAAAGAATTAGATGACGAGGAGCAGAGCTGCGCCGCTTTGCAAGAGCCTCTTTATCGTGTAGAAACAGGCAATTATGAATATCGTCTAGTACTAAGGTGTCGACAAGAAGCTCGTGCAAGATTTGCAAAACTTCGCTCAGACGTGCTAGTAAAGCTTGAATTATTAGACAATAAGCATGTTCAGGATGTTGTATGGCAGCTACAGAAGTTTGCGGCAGGTCTAGCCAAATATTATGCCAATACACAGGATTTATTGTCGACAGTAACTTTATTCCCGGTTGAAGTTGACTTGTCACATTCCGCATTTCAGTACAAATCCACTGGACCGCAAATTTTAACGGATTCAAGTGAAGACATTGAAGAGTACGAATCGGAAGAAAAGCAGCAGAATATAAACGAAGAACTTCTCATTGATACATCACATTTCTTACCGGATCAATAATACATAGTAGTACTTATTGAATTTCTGAAGAATTTCAAGATGAATTATTGTTACCTGCATTATATCATATTGTTATTTGCATTTGTGTATATAAAGGCTTTGTAATTTTTCCTTTCAATGCAACTGTAATTATGGATTTAAAGTAGGATGCGCGCGCGGTGATATAGAGATGATCTGATTATTATCGGATACTTTATATAGTATCTAATAATGACATAACATTCATGTACAGATAGATGGAGAAAAGTTCAGTACCATTTCGCGATAGTTAATCAAATAAAGTTTAAGAATAAATTGCGTTTATGCAAAGAAACAGTCCAATTTTACACGCGTTGCTAGGAGCGCAAAATGCATGTATACGTGGAGTAAATTGCATAGTAAATTGAAAATCCAAATTGCGTGCAACAGAAAATAAAGACTAAAAATGTTTGTACGAAAAAAAGATATGCATAGTAGGATCTTCTATGTACATGTTATATATAGCAAAAACATTGTATAAATATGAAGAAAGAATGTCATCAACGAAAATGCCGTATATTGTGTTCTGTGCGATAATTGCAAGAAATCAGTTTCTTATCATTCGTCAGTGCATGCGGGCGGGCAGGCGGAATATTTTGTGTTTGTTTCCTGTATATGTATGTCAACATGACGAACCTTTCAGACAGCCAAGCCTGCAGATAGATTTTGAATAGAGCAATTCTTGATGAAGGCAATAAAAAAGGTATTACGAAAGGACCTGTTTTTGCCGTGCTTGGAAAATGTAAAATAGACATGGATCGTGCGTTTACAGGAACGTATTCGAGTTCACCGGGTGGAGAAAGTCAATTCGAATATGTCTAGCACTCGGATCTCTCCCTCAAAAATTACAAGAAATATCTATTTTAATAATCAATTAATCTTAGAAGGGCTAATAAAAGCAATGCCGCAGTTAACAGAGCGTAATCAATTAATGTAATTTATTATCTATATTTACAGACGTTTCGGCTTTCCTTTAAGCCATCCTCAGTGTATGAAAGTACAATGCTTCTTCTTGTATTACCTCATGAATAAATTAATCACTCCCGGACAGCACTAAACAGCAGATCCACAATGCATGATCTTTTTATCTTGTCAGTTATAATATCAACCAGCGCAGTCCGGAGTGTCATGCGGTCAATTGTGCATTAAGCAACGCTTGTCGTGTATTAAGTATTCGTATAATTAAAATGTAAATATTCTTGTAGGTGCTCTCTCGACGTTCGATGTTCACATTAATAAATAGCTTACACTTATTAATATTGTTATCTATTTTAAATTTCCCGAGCGCGGCAAAAAAAAGCATTATTGTAACATCTTTTTTTCACACAAAATCTATAATATTTCATGATGGCGATGCTGTTAGAAAGGGAGGGGGGTGGGGTTCATTTGGATACGGTGCAATTGCCCACAGCAGAGAGAAATCTGAGAGCGGCCTTTTTTGTGACACGATCAAAATCCCTCGTACACTACTGCAAGTACATCCTTCTCAAATGGAACTACGTAGCACGTTCATTTTGCGATATTGTCGATAAAATCAGCAAATCAAAAGTGGATGTGGTGCACGTCCGTGCTAAATCCACAAATTGTCCACAATTGTCGATCAAGAATGCATGTATACCTACATATATTAACGTTCGCATTATTGTTTCTTGTAAAAGTCTAAAGTGTTGATTATATAAAAATTTATTGATATATTCATATTTTATATTTATAGAACAAGAGATTTTTCTCCTTTATGTATTATATATATATATAATAAACAAAAAATTTTTTTGTATATAAAGGAAATAAAGATAATATTATAAATATCCTTTCTCTTTTTATAAAATTTCTTTTTATTTTAAATTTTTTCGTAATGCGATTATTCTTGTTGCTTATTTTTGTTGTCATTTTGTCATTATATTTGTCATTATATCAATTCTGTCATAAATTAGAATTGTATTAGAAAATTTGTATTCTTAAATCAGAAATTTTATATAAAAAAATATAAAATATAAAAAATATAAAATTTTAATAAATGATAAAATATATAAATTGTGCGTGCGTGCGTGCGTGCGTGTGAACGCCAGAAAATATCCTTAATACACGTAATGTTTATAATTTCTCATGCAGCGTCGAAATTTATCAGAGGAATGTTGGAATTATTTTAGTTAAAAAGTGAAATTTTGTAAAAGTTGCGAAATATGTCTGTAACATTTTTTAAACAGCTTTGGATTAACAAAATATCTGCAATTTTTGTACTTGAAACCTTGTAGAAAAGTTGCTAAAAACTATTGAAAAAAATCTGCAATCTTTCTAAAATATTATCAAAAAATTTCTAAAATGGATAAAAACCTTTTGAAAAATTGTTGACCGTAATTTTCAAAATGTAATAAATTTAAATATCATTTTTAAAATATATATAATAAAAAGAATGCATAATATACACAAATCAATGATATTTTATTTACGTAATATTCTTGTATAATTTATTACATAATATAAAAATTTTATGTTCATATTTGGATAAGATTCATTAATTTTTCTTATACTCTTTTTCTCACACCCATTCTCATGGACATGATCTCTCCTTTCCATCTTGATCAAGTTTCTTTTCTCGTCAGATTACTTAATAATTAATTTTATCGATTTATACTGGATTAAAGAGGGAATAATCGCGCGAGTGTATATTTTAGAAATATTTCTGTTGCAAAATTTCATATGAAATTTTGCAGAATCCTTTTCGAAATGAATTGTTGCACATGATATGTGAATGATTACAATCTTTTCTGAAAACTTTTTGTCACAATCAGTGCTGTAAGGGATAATTGATACATTTTTTAAAAATTCATTTACATAATATACATCAATCAGTAATGTGGTCATCAATAAGTAATGTGGTCTTTCCTTTATTTATTATTATAATTATTATAATATAAAAATACAAAAGTTAATCTCGTAAAGAAACAATTGTAATAAATAAGACAATCAAATCTGTGTATTAAAAATATAAGAAAAAAAATTATTTCTTTTTTCTTGCATAAATATATTTCTGTATATTATATCCATATAATATAAAAAGCTAAAAACTAAAGATTATTAATGTCTCAGTTACGATTTGTATCTTTTGTTGCAAATAAAACATACACGATAGTGCAATAGAAACAAATAACGAGTGAGAAAAAAGCAATTAACCCAGACAATTATGACATCTAAAAGACGTCTAAAAGATATCCTAAAATTCTTGCGACGTCTTTTTAGACGTCTTAAAATTATCAAAAAGACGTCTTAAAGACGTTTCAAAGATATCTTATGTCCCGTAGTATTTGTTAACGCACATGAATATGAATTTAGATGGAATATGAATTTAGATAGAATTAGAGGCTCTAATCGATGCCTCATGGGTGGTGTGGAAATTCAATAATAATTAATATTAATAAAATGTTGGAAAAAGTAAAGGAAAAGAAAGAAAAGGTTCATACATTTTTCATTAATTAAAATGATTCATTAATACTAAAAGATACGAAAATAATTATATAACTATTATTACATATAAATATATAATAAATAAATATATAATTATTATTATGTTTTGAAAAGTATCATTGTACGTCTGATGTTATGATATTTTTCAAAATTCATATTCATGTGCGTTAACAAATACTTTAAAATGTTTAACTGTCAATAACGATTATAATCATTGCTTTTGCTAATAAATGAAAAACATTACTATAAAGTGCGTGCTTTTATCTTCAAAATTATTTCTTAATCATCGCTTTACGTCTAATAGAATCAGAAAAACGCGATAATAAAATATTGTGGTAGCTGCGCAAGTTTTTGAACGGCAAGAGTAAGCGCGGTAAGTCGCTAGCCAATCAAGAGCACGTGCGCAGAAGAATGCGCACGAAAATCCTATATCTCCCATCCACTGAAATATAATAATACTGGAACGTGCGCGGGCGCTAGTGTCGTGAAATGACAAAGAGGGTCTTAAGTGGTATCTTCGTCTCTTTTTAGTACAATCTGGCCAAAAGTTTCCATTGTTAACGTTTATTGGATACACGTAAACATCTTTTATAAACGAGACTGTACGATCCCCATTATCGTTTACCACACATGCGTAGTATAGCTTAGAGAAGGCTAAAGATACCACCTTGGATGCTCTCTCTCGGATCACACTTATTCATAGGGTCATGCTCGTTCCAGTATTATTATATTTCAGTGGTCTATGGTCGCAACAAAATGCCCTTTTCGATTTCTGAAGCGACGTCTACTCACTGAAATATAATAATCCTGGAACGAGCGCGACCCTATGAATAAGTGTGATCCGAGAGAGAGCGTCCAAGGTGGTATCTTTAGCCTTCTCTAAGCTATACTACGCATGTGTGGTAAACGATAGTGGGGATCGTACAGTCTCGTTTTATAAAAGACGGTTACGTGTATCCAATAAACGTTACAAAGAAACTTTTGGCCAGATTGTACTAAAAAGAGACAAAGATACCACTTAAGACCCTCTTTGTCATTTCACGACACTAGCGCCCGCGCTCGTTCCAGTATTATTATATTTCAGTGGTCTATATACATTTCTACGTTAATCAACACAGCCAAAAAAAGAATTGCTTTAAAAATGTCATTCTTCGATTTTTTTCGAACTTTTCTCGGTTTGAAACGTCACAATGAGGCAAGAAGGTAAGTGCTTTGAAGAATGTTATTATATATCATGTATGTATATAAAACACATTAGTTACAATTATATTTGATTTCATATTTTGCAAGTTATTTCTATAGCGCACATATCACCTTATTGACTTATTTTATTGATTTGATAAATTTTCTAATTTAATTATTTTTGAAAAACAAATATCAATACTCTACAGTAATTAAATGCTAAAGATGTTGTAAGATATTTAAAGGTTAGAAAATTTATCATATTAATGAAACAAGCTCATAAGATGATAATATGCGTGCTATAAAAATAGCACATGAAATCTAATATATAATTATAACTGATGTGTTATGCAGAGGATGATGAAAGTAGGGGATATGGGATGGATCTCACTTTACTGTGGAAAATTAAGAAAATCTATGTGGAACTGTACAATTACAAAAGGCATTTTATATTAAAAATACTGAGAAAATAATGATTGACTTTGTTTTATACTGCAAGCATTGAGCGATATGTAATACCTTACATAGAAAATTGAAAACCTATATGAAATCATAATTACAGATTTTGCTTTACTCTGAAATACTTAACAATATGGGTTTATTAATGCTGCACTGTAAAATTAAAATATTATATGAAAGCATACAATGATCAATATTCTCAATATGAAATGAGATCCATTATATATGAGTTTTCAATTTTCAACACAAAGCAGGATCTATTTTGTACCACTTGGTGCAGTACAAAACAAGGTTTATAATTATATGACTCCAATTTGCCATGCTGAATATAATTCATTATACATCATTTCTTTTTTTCTGATTTTTATATGTATCAAGCTCTTAATCTGTTTCTAAAAACAATCTGTAACATATTGAAATCAAAATATGTAACAGCTACATAAATCAAACATTTTTGTGAAACATTTTGTTGATGAGAGATTTCCTAATTTTTAAATGTCTTTTTTGATGTTTAATTATTTCTTGTTAGAATAATGAGTGGTAAATTTGTTTTTCAAATTTTTTTATACAGAAAGAAATCAAATAAATATACCTTTGTTAAAGAGAGATCTAAATATAACATCTTTTATATTAATTTTAATAAACTTAATTTTTATTAGTATAATAATTTTGTTAATGATATTAAAATTACTCAAAATAGTTTTTTTTGTTTTTCATATTGAGTTAACTTCTGATTAATATGGTTCATAAAAATAGTATATAACTTTCATAGTTCTGATTAAAAAAATTTTTATATTTTGAATTTATGAAGATTTCTAAAAAAAAATATCCTGAGTTTTTACAGATTTTATAAGTTTTCTTCAGACATTATAAAATGAGAAATTTTCAAATACCTTCAGAATTCACATATAAAGAATTAGTAAAAAAGATATAGACTTTCTCAGCATTTTTGAAACATATTTCAATTTGTATGACAAAATCTGAGAAATTTTGTGAGTTATAAAATTACATAGAAATTGTGAGAAATTCTGAAATTTATATAGAAAATTATGTAAAGAATTTTAAGAAAAATTTTACCTGAAATTGCATCATCAATTTTAGATTACAATCTATTAACTTTCAGAGTTGGTGATTATGATTCACACCGAGAAAGTTTTCGAAATCCAATTTGGCAGAGTGATGAAGATAATGATGATGATGATGATGACAATATAGACAATTTTTGGTAAAGAAAAGAATACTTTTATATTTCAATAATGAGAGATAATTCAATAATTTGAATTATAATTTTTGTATTTCTAGGCACCCCAAAAGCAGTTTGCACTTCAACATCTTTAGTAATCCACTTGAAATGACATTTTACTTTGAATCCCAGATAGATGATATGTTGAAAAATTTTTATAAATTTAATAGTACTTTTTTTGGTAAGTTTACTTACCAAAGATGAAAAATTAGATAGAATTTGTTATTCTGCTGTTATACTTTATTTACAAACAAAACATACAAAATTTTATCGTGATTACATTAGTTTACAACAAAAAATTTTTCTTTATTTTGAACTTGACAAGATATTTCTTATAAGAATGGTTCATTTAGACACATCAATTGCCCACAGCCACTCACAGTGATCAATGCTTAGAGTTTCTTCTTTGGATCAACTAATCAGTTATTTACTTTTATTTTAAAATGACCAATTAGCGATGAGTCCAATTGCAACTCTCTCGTTTCTTATTGATAATGAAAACATGTCGCAAGTAAAATTTCATCACATTAGATTTCCAAAATGAGATTTAATGTGTTAAAAATGGCTTTTTGTGATATTTGATTTTTTTTTTTGTAAAAATGGCTAAATGTTATATTAAAATTCTGATCAGAAGTCATAAATGTTTTGTTCATTCTCTTTAAAATATATTTTTTTATTTCAATATCTTACTTTTTAGCCCTATTATAAAGAATTTAAATACATTTTTGCTAAATATAGATTAAATACAGTTTTGCTAAATATAAATTAAATACAGTTTTGCTAAATATAGATTAAATACAGTTTTGCTAAATTTCTCGCTTATAATGAAGTTTTCTATATTTATAGTTGAAGTTTATGACTATCGATACACATACATAGTTTATTATGTGATGGATTCCAGTAAATATAACAAAACTACATATACATAATATATATAAATATAACAAAATGTGTCCAAGGTCCTATTTTATTTTTGATCATCAAATTTGGAAATCATGGATTTTAGAAAAAAATTATTTTAGACAAAAGTTATATGATTTAAAGAATAAATATAAATAAACAATAAATTCAATTTTCGAAAAAAAAAACAATTTTTCAAAAATCATAAAGATCTACCATTTTTCAAAAAGAAATTATAATGAAATTGTTGATTTTTTTTTACATAATGATTCCTCTAATTATTTTGCATATAAAAGTATTAAAGTAAAATTATTGAAAACTTAATACAGTTCATGAAATATTTTATATTTCATGTCAAAATATGTTAGAATAAAGTATAGAATATCTCGTAAACTATTATAAGTTTTCTATAACTTTAACATTAAAAAAAAAATGACAATGACCTGTGTGACTTAAAAAATTGATTTTTTCAAAAATTCATGCGTGTCAAATGTTAGCTTTTCGTATTTTGGCACGAATCCGTCACATTCGTCTACAGCGTTACGCCAAGCAGGATTTTTTTCTGTTGCACCAGCATATTCTGCGGCAATCGTAATCCAATAACGTTTTTGGCCCGTAAACAAGTGCCAGTGCTTTAACATCTTCTGTATTCGCCAGATTTGATTCCAGCGTGCGTGCAAGAACAATTCATTGAAGAAAGAGTAAACTTGTTCGATATTCGTCAGTGATGCTTGTGAAGAGATGGCCTGATCTTAGATCGTCTTCTAACAATTCCTTTCCTTCACGAAAACGCTTGTACTACTCAAACACACGTGGCCGTGATAGACAAGCTTTATCATATGCTTGTTTCATCAAATTATAGGCTTCAGTTGGCAAATTTAAAAACAAAATTTGGTGATAAAATAAATAATCAAATGTTAATAGTAAAAAAATTTAAGAGATAACACTAGTTGTTTGTTTAGGAAGAAATCAATCTCGGAACTTTTTAGATAGACTGTGTATATATATATTTTTGTTATATTGGAATTCATCACAATAAATTATATATATACTCATAAATTTCAAGCTATGAATATGTATAACTTCAATATTATAGATATTTGGAAATTTGTTATTTTAGCAAAACTCTGTTTTTAAATTCTTCATAACATGGCTAAAAAATAAGATATTTAAAAAATGCGTATTAAAGAGGATGAACAAAACATTTATGGCTTCTGATTAGAATTTCAATATATATTAACTTTTTTTATTAAAAAAATATGAAGTATCACAAAAAAGCCATTTTTAATCTTATACATTACATCTCAATTATTTTAGAAACCTGAATGCTAATGAAATTTGGTTTTCAGCATCCAAAAATCTATAAGAAATATTTTGTCTGGTCCAAAATTTTTAGCTATAAACTTGTATCAGACTTTTCTATTTATAAGGACTCTTAAAATATCTTGACAGAATAATTCTTGTAGATGATAAAGCCATTACATTACCATTTGTTGCACCTGAGAAAGATGATAATTTACGAGACAAAGTGCTGAAATCTGAGCCTGATGCATTTGCCATCGTAGATGTACCAGTTGAAAACAAAATAGACACAGATTTAGATGGAAGGTAAAACTAATTCTGTTCAATTTTCATTCTTTTTTTATATATACCTTACATAAGTTCTTAGTATAAGAATGATTCATTTATATTGAGAATTGTAAATGACTTACAAAATAAGCTCTTTAAGAAAAGCATTTCAAATAAAGGTACAATTAAAGAAATTAAATAGTGGTAAAATCTATATTCGAAAACATTTTTTATAAATTTTTTATGTATATGATTTTTTTACATATGATGTATGTAAAATTATTTTGCATATAAAAGTATTAAAGTTATTAAAAATTCAATAATTTATAAGATTTTTTTTAAATATTTTGAAATATATAAAATATTTTGGAAATTATTAGTTTTTTTTATAACAATACTTTGCTTACTACTTTTATGTCTGGAATAAAATTAATCAGTGTAAAGAAAATACATAATTGCTTTTTAAAAAAGGTATAAATATATATGCAAATATATATATTAATATCGATATATAATTCATTTTGTATGTAATTCATTTGTATGTAATTCATTTTATAGGATTTCTATAGAAGAATTTTCAAAAATGTGGAATAAAGGAAATATGGAAATATCCTCTATACCAAATAATTTTTCAATTGGAAGATCTGTTAGAAAGAAGATTATACATAGACCCGATGGAACTATTGAGAAAACGCAAGTAATTAGAGATAATGAAGGTAATGAGGAGACAATTATTTCAAAAGAAGCAGATGGCAAAACATATGTTGTTACTATAAAAAAAGATAAAGATGGCATTGAAACAAGATCTGAAGATTTATTTAACATGAATGAAAGTAAGTATTTTTAAGGGAAATACTAAATTTAATAATTGCACTAATTTACAACCGAAAATTATTTTGAATTAGGTAAGGAATTTCTTATAGATTTTGGATACTGAAAACTATTGCAAGTCAAATTTCACCGACAAGTTTTTAAAATAATTAAAAGTTAAGGGGATGCTAAACTAAAGACCGAACTCCGACGGGGATCCGACTGAATGCGCTTATATACATACGATTTAAGCGACAAGAACACATCACTATATGCTAATACATCAACATTTCACGCGCTTGCACACATAAATCTTTAATCGCGTTTCTCTTATACTAAAGCTTTTAGTTCATTTCTAAAAGCATAATATTGTTCTTTCATGTAATCTCTAGTTGCCTAGCTACTTTTTGTATACGTACAAAGTATAAAACTTTTATATAAAGCAAATGTAGTTACGAGTCGCCAGAAGCTGATAACAAAACTTTGCAATTTTTTTTCGTTTTTCATATCAAAATGTAATTAGGCAACTGTGTTATTGTCTATACTTTAATTATGGAAAAGGATTTTTAAATCTAGAAAGACAATTAGAAGAAAAGAGATTTTTAAAAATTTCGGCAAACAGACGACTTTAGGATCCTCTTAAGGAGATTTGCAAAGTTGCATTTGAATATGAAAAACGAAAAAAAAATTACAAAATTACAGTTTTGTTATCAGCTTCTGGCGTCGACTCGTAACTACATTTGCTTTATATAAAAGTTTTATACTTTATACGTGTACAAAAAATAGCTAGGCGGCTAGAGATTATATGAAAGAATAATACTATGCTTTTAGAAATGGGCTAGAAGCTTTAGTATAAGAAAAAAGAAATTAAAAAGATTTATGTGTGCGAGCGCGTGAAATGTTGATGTATTAGTATATAATTCTTGTGTCGCGTAAATCGTAAATGTATAAGTGCATTTAGTCGATAAAACAGGATTCGCATCGGAGCTCGGTCTTTGATTTAGCATCACCTCAAGGCTATGTTAGTAGCTAGTCTTTTATCGGCAGAATACAATAATTTTTGCAACAAACTTTCTCTATAATGCTTTCACAGATTCGAAAATACTTTTCCAGAATTAAAGCATAATATCTATCTGGAATGTGAAATTTATGCCGAGAACGAAAAAAAAATTTAAATTTGGTATTTATTATCATTTCTTAATCCAAATATGGCGTCTCGAGCTGTTAACTCGTGATAATATAGAAACTGCTTGATATAGAAATTGTGCAACTTGTAACCACGAAATTGGAGATTCCAGACACGAAGATTACACGAACAAACAGCATGGAGCATTTTTACAATTAGACTTAGACACGTAATTAATACGAGAACATTCTATGAAAATTTGTGCGAATGTGTGTGTGCGATATCGGTATAGTAGAGCAATACAAAGCGTGTTGTCCTTGTCACTTTTATTATCGACAATTGTGTTATCCTTGTCATTTCATTTTTTGTTCTGAATTAGATATATTTGTATTATTGACATCGTTCAAGTTCGGCCGTCTGGCTCCTCTTAATGCATTAAAAATGGTTTTTTTTATTTTACAATTTTTTTGTAATAGTTATATTGAAATTTTGATCGGAATGTATTGTCCATCTTTTTTAAAATGCATTTTTTAATTTAAATATTTTATTTTTTAACCATTATGAAAGATAAAGAGTTTTAAGGATGCGTTCAGGAAAACATTTAGCGCTATTGCTATAGTGCGTACATGCACGCATACACGGCAGAATACATCATGATAAATTACGCAATATATGTATATCATAAATTATAAACATATACAACTTTATCGTCATAGATGAAAAATTTGCTAGTTTAACAAAACTGTATTCAAATCTTTCATAATATGTGGTTAAAACAGGGATACCAGAGTACAGCCTTTGATAGTATAAAGCCTGATCTTTTTAGCTAAACTGGCTGCACTAGTTCACAGTTTATCTTTCTCCCTTTACATTTGAAGAAGAAAGATGAACTCTGAATTAGTGCAGTCAGTTCAGCTAGAACAGATCTCATGCTACCAAAAACTGCAATCTGATATCCCTGAGTTAAAAAAATATTGAAATAAAAAAATGTATTTTAAAGGGAACAATATATTTATGATTTGCGATCAGAACTTTAATTATACATTATTAATTTTTTTTATCAAAAATTTCAAATATAAGAATAGTTATTTTTAACGCAAATTTTTAATTAAATTATTTCGGAAACCTAACATTTTGAAAATTTGACTTGTAATATTGTTTTCAATCTCCAAAAATTCTATACGAAACATCTTATATGGTTCAAAATAGTCAAATAAAAATTTTTCTGTAAATTAACGTGTTATATAATCTAATGAATATATTATATATGAAAATGTGTATAAATTAGTTTTTTAATATTGTATTCATTTAAGAATTCTTTATGTTTATTTGAGAGTTAATTGATAACGATAATTTATAACGATTGCAGTTATAAAACTTAATTGTAAAAGAAAATTTTTATATAAAAATTCATTAATAGCTTATATTGTATATCTACTAAATGAAAAACATCAAATTTTAAATCTAAATTTAACCCTCCGAGGTCATACCTATGTTTTCAAACAAGGAAGTCACTGGGTCAATGTGACCCGAGACGAACTTTGATTGTTTGCTATTTGACCATTTATCCACCGATCATTTTGAAAAAATTCTCGAATTTATCACACTTGTGACATTGTTAAATCGATTGCTATAAAAAAACAAGCTTTAGGAATTATTAACATATTTAAAAAATTCGCAAAAAAAATTGTTTTTTTTTTTTTAATGAATTTTACGAAAAAATTCTTTTTTTTATTTTTAATATTTTTGCTAAATATTAAATATATAATATTTTTTAAATATTTTTTTCGGGTCACATTGATCCAGTGTCACCTCGGAGGGTTAAGTTAAAATCTAAGTACTTTTTCTTGAAATGATTAAAATTTTATTTTTAAGAAAGATAAATTTTCTTTGATTAATGAAAAGATGTATGTACATATATTTGTTGTCTGAATATTTTTTACATATATGCAAAAGTATACAGGGTGTCCCAAAAAGTCGGGACACCTAAATATTTCGGGAAATATAAGTTTTACAGAAAAGTGTTTCAGACAAAAGTTATATGGTTTAAAAATATCTATTTACTGATCCTATCAGTTTGACCTTGGGTTGCGTAGCCAAGGTCAGATCAAGGTTACATTGATTTTCTTAAATGGAACACCCTATTTTTGATTCAAGAATCTAATAGCTGATATCGAGAACTTTCCAAAACGCTATAATAAAATATTTTTTCATGAAGTACTTTTCAAGTTATAATGCTTCAAAGTTATAGTATCGCCGACACTAACATTACCCAAGATATGTAATACCACGCGGAGGTTGCCCAGGCGGATTGACATGTCTTTTGTGCTCGGAGAAAAATTGCAGAATAATGCAGCCAATGAAGGCAAGATCGGTCTGTGATCCGGCCAGTCAAGGCGAGATCGGTCTGTGATCCGGCCAGTCAAGGCGTGATCGGTCTGTGATACTGTAACTTTGAAGCATTATAACTTGAAAAGTACTTCATGAAAAAATATTTTATTATAGCGTTTTGGAAAGTTTTCGACATCAGCTATTAGATTCTTGAATCAAAAATGGGGTATTTCATTTAAGAAAATCAATGTAACCTTGACCTGACCTTGGCTACGCAACCCAAGGTCAAACTGATAGGATCAGTAAATAGTTATTAACATATAACTTTTGTCTGAAACACTTTTCTGTAAAACTTATATTTCCCGAGATATTTAGGTGCCCCAACCTTTTTGGAACACCCTGTATATACATATATATGTGTGTATATATATGTATATATATATATATATATATATATATATATATATATATATATATATATATATATATATAATACATATATTACAATGTTTAATCTTGTTTTAGTCTTTCTATAATAATCTATAATTTAGTCTTTCTATAATTAAATCAATGCTCGGAACTAAATGCACATTTCAGCCTGATTTCTGAGGCGCAGCCTACCGTCCTCCCACTACCGTTCGTAGCTCGACGACCGAGTCGCCAATCACTCACGTGACGCTGTGCCTCAGGAGCGTCGCGATATAAGAAATACTGAAATCGTACCTTTCGGCAAATTATCATTAAAATATTTTCCTTTCTATATAATTTTCATTTTTATTACACCAAATTCAATTTTCTATTATATATACATATTATACATATTCTACAATAGAAAATTATATTATTATTATTCAATTATTATATTATTTTTATATATTTTTATTATTATTATTATTTAATAGAAAATTGAATTTGGTTAATAAAAATGGAAATTATGTAAGAAAAAAAATATTTTAATGATAATTTGCCGAAAGGTATGGTTCCAACATATTTCTTATATCACGACGCTCCTGAGGCACAGCGTCACGTGCAACCGCTTACTGAGCTCTTGTATCTGATTAGCGTATTCCATTAGATCTAAAAATATAAGCCAATCAA
Organism: Cephalotes varians; assembly: GCA_037157785.1. NCBI lineage: Eukaryota > Metazoa > Arthropoda > Insecta > Hymenoptera > Formicidae > Cephalotes > Cephalotes varians. The sequence continues at coordinate 25,616 of JANQDE010000523.1, forward strand.
TAGCAAGAACTCACTGAGCTGTCAGTGAGCGGTTCCACTTCTGGATGTACCCAGTGTTGTAAGATGAACCGGGTTTTCTCGCGTAGCAAAGTAGCATCAATGAAGTATATGTATGGATAAAAAGATACTATTGATCTCCGCAGATAATTTTGCAAAAATTTTTGAAATTTAAGGAAGAATGTGTAATGATTATACATATAACACACACACACATGTATATCATTCAATTTTATATGTATAAAACACATATATATACATATATAACACACACATTATATATAATTGTGTACATGTACTATATATATTACACATTTTTCCTTAAATTACAAAAACTTGTATAAAATTATGTACGAATGATGAATAAATTTATATATATATATATATATATATATATATATATATATAAACAATTTTTTTTTATCCGTTGGATCTGTCTGCCAAAACTTTCGCACTCATAGCACTAAAGGTCACAGCACACAAAAAACTTAAGCAGTAAAACGTAAGCAGTAAGGAAATTAACAGTTTTGATTTGCTACCGCTTACATTTCGCCTTAAATTCTTGACTGTGATTGGCTGATTCGTTTATTACTTAAGTTTTTTTTGTGTGCGGTAGCCTTTACTCCTGTTACTGCAGATAGATACGTCATTGCTAAGGGCTATCACATACCGGAAGACGTAACAATAAGGTTTCGACCAATCGCGTTATTCGATTCAGCCATCCGTTACTAAATCGAGTAACACAATTGGTCGAAATCTTACTGTTACGTCTTATGAAAAGTGTGTGTGATGGCCCTTACGATGATTATAGTCGCGCATGCGCGGAAAAACCTGGTCCGTCTCACAACACTGCTCGGAAATCGGGCTGAAATGTGCATTTAATTCCGAGCACTGATTTAAATAATAAATAAATAAATTTGTCGGTTACAGRTGATCTGAACAATTTTAAACAAAAGTGGAAATATTCTGTAAAAGATAATCACGATGAGATAAATAACCATGACTCGATTTTTAATCATTTTTTATGGGAAAAATTTTTCGGTCCCAATCCGAAATTATAGCAAGAAGTAAATTAGAAAATCATAGTCTTTGTTCCTAATAGATTAAAATATGTTTCTTGTGTGTAATATAATCAATAAATTGAATTAATGATAATGTTACATCCTGAGGACTCCATGATTCCCTTATTTCAATAACAACTAACAAAATAATCTATTAGAATAAGAAGCGCATAAAACTCAAGCATTAACGGTCACCTATCGGTGAGCAATAAGATAGAGATTTTCCTTTTATTCTGTGTGTTGTTATTTCGTAACATAAATATGTCACAAGGAACCTTCCAGATGCAACTTCGACAAAGGAAACTAAACAAGAGCACGAGTTTGCCAGTCTTATCTGGTTCACACGTAAACAAAATCAGTACCCAGATGTGCCAGGGACTCTAAACATAACAAACGAATTACCTAAAACGAAACACGCTTTAAACATTAACCCTTAAGGCGCACGTACCTCAAAATTTCATAAAGCGCATACGGGGTCTTGCAGGACCCCACTGAAAAAAGCTGCTAAAAGCAATAAGAAATTTTTGAAATTTTGGCGTGAAAAAAATTTGAACTATTCTTTACGGTGTATTCTTTGAGAATTCTTTGTTAGATTGACCAAAATGTAGTTCAGTGGATCAGGAAAAAATCATGATTCGAATAATGAGAAAAGTAACGTTTTTTACATAAAAAATCAACTTTTGTAATTTTTAATATTTTAAGTTGAAAATTGAACTGGATACTCTTGAATAGTGTACTTTTAAGGGAAAAATTATGTTATTGTTGAGGCTTTCAAAAAAGGTATTTAAAAAAACTTTTATACGTGACTTCGACGAAAGCCACAGCCAAACTGAAGGTATAACAATGCTCACCAACTGCACTATCGTATATTAGTACTCACAATCTAACCATAGATAGTGACACAGGTGCTCATTTAGTCTACGCTTAAGAGGCTTTCTACAATAAGCCATAAGTCATAAATCAGAAGTCAGAAGCAATAAATTGATCAATCATAATCAAGTATTTTTTTCACATTTGTCTGTGATTGGTCGATTTATTGCTTCTGACTTCTAATTTATGACTTATGGCTTATTGTAGAAAGCCTCTAAGTCATATGCTGCTTTAAAAGAGGACTGGGGTCTTCTGGTTCCCCATATGCGCTTTAAGGATTAATATGAATCAGTGGGTCCTGCGAAGTCGTGTCAACATGTGCAAGGAGGCACGAATTCATAAACTTTTAAACATGTGCATTCGTGTTGCCTGCAGCCTCTAATAAAATCAGCGATAAGCAAAAAAAATAAATGAATGAAACAAATAATATTTCTGGAAGGTGCCATGAGAATTATCTTGCCCCCTCTTTAAGAAACAGAGCGGGTAAGTGAAGATCCGAACCTGCCAATAGATGATCGCATAAAAAATCATACTGCCCTACAAACAATAACGAAACACCAATTAACAAGCATAGAATAAGATTTACATTGCGGGTGGAGCCGATCTAATATGAGAAATATGAGAAGCTCCAACGAAATTTTGGAGATTTAAAAAATTGATCACGAAGGAAGGGTATTTTATTTACCAACCAAAACCTTGAAACCAACCAACTTGAACCATCCTACAAGAAACCACCTAAAAGATTTCTATATAAACCACGACATTTTGAGCACGCTCTCTTGCTTACTACTCCAGTCAGCTGTTACGCTAGGGCATTTGTTACTCAGTTCTACAAGTATAAGTTTACATCGTGTATCTCAAGAGATCACCTAGCAGCTCTCAGCAGTTCTACAAGTATAAGTTTACATCGTGAATCTCAAGAGATCACCCAACAGCTTTCGAGGTCCAGCCGTCACCAAATAGTAAGTCGCAACGCATATTTATATATCTAATTAACTCGCGGAGTATCCCGGATTTTGCAACAGCTTCTCTTACGGATTCCTCCGTTATTATTTGAACTATCTGTTTCATCATTCCTTCTATTAATATTCAATAACTTAATCCCGAAATCACAGAGGTCAATCTACACGGTGGACATCTTATTCTTTCACTCACCCAGCCATAGAGGTCAACCTTCACGGTGGACTTCTTATTCTTTTATTCACTCGATTATCTTCCTCCCCCTGTCAAAAATCCATTAAAAGTGTAATTACAATATAATAAATTCCTTGCGATAGTGCCCGACCAAGCAAATCTAAAATGCCTCCGGCAAGCGGCAAAACGTCTCCGGCGTCGTAGGAGAAGGCAGGCGCGTCGGCTTCTGGACGACGCCTATCAGGTTTACCTCCGGGAATCACAACCGCCCCAGTCACAAAACGATTCACGTAACGAGTTAATCGCTGTATCGGAATTAATTAGAGCCAGTCCCTCAACCCATCAACTCACCTTCATCTCCTGCTTCTGAACTTCCTCCATCCCCACATCCCAATACTTCTCCTCTAAGAAAACCCGCTTCTCCTCACTCCGTTTTAACCCTAAGAGTGCGTCCTGATACTCTCTCGCGCACTCCTTCCTTATCTTCTCCATCCTATTTTCCGGTCCATTCACTTCGTCCAACTTCCCCTGCGAATTCTACGACTTCAAGCATAGAATTCATCGACGAAGTCCACATTCCACCTCCTCGTCCACGTCAATATTATCATTATGATTCTTACGAATCCCTAAAAATACTGATTACCCAATTTCTTTAGCGCACCGACCCTCTCCCCTCCGGGTCATATACCATCGGGCCCGATGACTTTGACTTGATAGAAATCAGGCAAATTATCGCAACCCAAGACCCGAACTCCATAATTCCCGTTTTCCTCCCGAACTGTCCCTTTCCTTATGACGTCCGATTTTTCTATAACCTTTTCCCCCTTTCCACAGTTAGAAACGAGTTGCCAAATTAAAACCATTCTGTCTCGCTTCCCCCCCCTCCCGCGCACGCACGCACACACACACACACACACACACACACACTCGATTTATATATGTACAGTACCGGCCAAAATTATATCATCTTTCGATTTAACTTATTTTAAAGTATCTACTATCTAACTAAGGATCTCTATCAAATTATAATATRTTTTGATGATAGATACAGCTTATTAAATAAATAACTTGTCATGAAATAATAAAAACAACTTGTGAAAAATTTTATTTAAAATCTTCAAAATGTACTATACATTCGTCCTTCTTTACGGCCTTCTGCTGTCATTCATCGATATCACGAGTCTTTGTTGTAATATGAAATATTAAATTCAACTGCTAAAACTAAATTATGATAATAAAAAACAATGACTGCAATACGAAAGAAAACGAAAGAAGCACAAAGGCACGATTTTGAAAAGATTAATAAAAAATTCAAAAATAATGATGTATTCTATCAAATCTCATTACATGTCATATACAGGGTGAATCATAATGGTTGTCTGAACGTTTTACCATGAGAGATAAGTTACCGACTGCAACTGTAATTCATTAATAGTTTCATAAATGGTAGCTGCTTGGGTCGACCGCGCGTACTGAATGCCCGAGTGTGATGTACAGTCAAGTTCCAAAGTATGAATTAAATGGCATACATCATTTATAGAAGC
>JANQDE010000523.1:30936-59261 GCA_037157785.1 Cephalotes varians
AGAAAAGAGTTAAATACATTAATTAAGCATGCACAGCTTCTATAAATGATGTATGCCATTTAATTCATACTTTGGAACTTGACTGTACATCACACTCGGGCATTCAGTACGCGCGGTCGACCCAAGCAGCTACCATTTATGAAACTATTAATGAATTACAGTTGCAGTCGGTAACTTATCTCTCATGGTAAAACGTTCAGACAACCATTATGATTCACCCTGTATAAGGTGCATCTGCCACCAGGTGTCTATAAAATTTTGAGTGCATTCGATGCATTTTGACAAAAGCAGAGAGAAACCTGAGAGCGGCCATCCCGGCCTTTTTCGTAGGACCGTCAGAATTCCCGTACACCAGCGCACCTAGTTCCATTTTAGCGTGTTTGGTACTACGTACCGCATGTTGCCGATAAAATCGTCCCTTCGAAAATGGATGTGGTGTGAGTCCGTGCTAAGAGGTGCCATGGTGGGGGGTTCACATCTGTATCTGATTGGCAAGTTCTTAGCACGGACTCGCATCACATCCATTTTCGTTGCTGCGATTTTATCGACAATATGCGGTACGTAGTACTATACACGCTAAAATGGAACTAGGTGCGCTGGTGTACGGGAATTCTGACGGTCCTACGAAAAAGCCCGGGATGGCCGCTCTCAGGTTTCTCTCTGACAAAAGTTATGTTCAAAAAATTGAAAGGTAATATAATTTTGGCTGGTACTGTATATATAATAAACAAATCATTCCGAGAGAATGAATTCCTCTATTATTTGTAAAATTACTATATTGTATTAAATAAATTCTAGTTGTAGTAGAAATTGTTCACGATTTTCTTTTAGTTAAGGGATAACGACTTCGCCCTTCTTTTCCTTGCCCTCAGGGATCGCACGTGATCCAGTCCTGAGTTAAAGGGATTAAAGTTCCTTGACTTGAATTAGGACCGACGATCACACTGCTCTTGGAAAAAGGCGTTATAGCATCCTTTCGGGATGTTGACCCATATTCCGGAGCCATAAAAGTGCGTTCGACTCGCAGCACGCGCCTCTGTGCGTATACCTGCGAGATAACGGTTACTGAATACGTCCTTCCATACCTCCTCCTTCTCTTTCCTTCCAATTTATACAAACAAAACCTTCGGGATTTGGACGTAACAATAAAGATACTTCTTTAATTTCTAATCATAAGTTTTCTTTATTTATTTTTTTGTTAGAATATATTCTGTACACATTTAATATATACATGTATTTAATAAAATTTATAATTTATGCAAAAAAATACTTTTAAGTTTACAGAAATATAATGTTAGAAATAAGTGGTTTACTATTGAAGATTTGACCTATTTTAGTATATTATATGAATCTTGAATGTTCTGATAATGATTATAATATCATGTATTGCATTTGTGTATATTCATTTTAAATTATACTGATTTTGACATATATGAATGTTTTTGAAACAATATTCTTTTTTGAACATGTGAGAAATATAATATTAAATATAAAAATATTAATTTTACACAATTCTTTATAGAAAACAACAAATATAATTCGATTTATATATAAAATTTGTATAAGGATTATGTATATGATTTTCAAATTGCATAATTTTCTCCAAATTTTATATTCATGAAATTATATTCTCTTTTTAGTTCACGGATCAGTTAAAGATATCAGAAATTCAAAATATCAGAAATTACCAGAATATGAGAAAAACAGTAAAAGATGTGAGCATATAACAAATTCAAATTACCTATAAATATATTTATATGAATTAATTATATTAATACATAATTATATTAATTACACAAAAAAAACACGCTATCACAAATATCGATATGGTTTTGTGATAGCAAAATATTCAACATTTTATAAGCATGTATTTTTACTTATCACTTCGATACTTAAATAAATGTTCCACCCTGATTAATTTTAATAAATCCAGATATCTTGAATATTTAAATAATATTGAATATTTTGCACATTGTACATCTATTTATGCAGTAATACATGTAAATGATTGTGTTTATACTGCATAGATGTCATATACATAAAATGTTGATTATAAACAAATGCGATATTTTATGATTACAATCTCGCAGGATTTCCGATATTTCATTGTTATTAATACAGCGAAAAATATTCAATATTTTAGGTAATTTTGTATATTGTGAGGTAATAGACAGGGTATCAATTAATTTCTAATAAATGACAATACAAATGTGAGAAATATATCCGATAATAAAAATATCCAGAGAAACTCTTTTCTATGATAAAATTGGCCGTTATATAACAAATGTTCATAATATATCTAAATTAAAAAATATAATTATTAATATTCGTTATTATTATATATAAAGAGATAACTATACATAGTCACTTCATCAACTGAACTTCCTAGAATAGAACATAAAATTGTTAATCGCTTATAAAATATTATACAGAGTGTCCCGAAAAAGATGGACATTCTTTCAGCATGCAGATCAGATGAAAATAACTCCATAAGTTTTTATGAATTTTTTTCGCATCACTCGTCAAAATATTCGTTTTTTAAAATTAAGCATTTTGCTTAAATCTAATCTACATCTACCATAATATCGTAAGCCCCTTACAGCGATCGTAATACTCATCATAATAGCTATCATAAGCTCATCATAAAAGTTTGACTCAACTTTGGGTGCCTTTCATTTAATGACTCAAGTCGACACAAGCATTATTCTGTCCTTCTTAGTATCAAATGAGCAACAAAAACAGAATGACACTTGCGTCGACTTGTATCACTAAATCAACTAAGTCAAGGCACCCTTTAACTTATGATGCTTGTCTAATAACTTTCTCAAAATCTTATTGGTTGTTGTGTAACACAGCTTATAAGACATTGCGATTTTACACAATGTTTAAACAATGTTTACAATAGTTTCTTTTCTTATGACTACTCGATAACTACATGATCGCTTATATTAAAACTACGATAGATATAGACCAAACTTTAAATAACTTTTATACCGCTCCAGACATTTAATATAATTTATATAATTTTCATATTGTAGACGACATGAAAAAATATACTCTTGAGCACTACCGGAACTTGAACCTAGGTCTTTCCTCTTCTTAGCTACTCTGCCACTGAGGAACAACTCTGCCTTTCTTTCGATGTTTGTGTTTCATCTACATATTTTACAATAGTAGGTAAAGAAAAATGGTGCGATAGATTTCTTGATATTACAGAGAAATCAGAGACGGACCACTTTTAAGTCATCTAATCACTAAAACTTTAAAACTGATAGGTTTTTTAATTTCTGAGTATTTTTTAAGATTTCTTACATCTCAACATCATTCTTATGAAAAAAAACTTCTTCCGAAAAAAATTTCGAAAAAATTAACCGTATTAAAAAAAAAAAAACGTACTTGATCGATAAATAAATACATTTTTATTCAAACATAAAATAATTTCGCATAAAATTGCAAAATTAAATTGTTATTAAACTAAAACAAATTCAAAAATCACAAAAAAATGTTCGATTTAAGAAATAACTTTCTTCTTTTTATGACTCTGGCATATTATAGATGTAGCGGTCTTCGATTCGTCAGGCAATAGGAACACGGAGATTAAAATAGGAGATCAAATATTTTGTAATTTCGATTAAATCTGTTTTGTTTTAAATTTTAACACAATTCAATTTTGTATTATGCGAAAATATTACTTCATCGCCTGAATAAAAATATTTTTTACTGGTCAAATGAATTTTTTTCGAAAAATTTTTTTTTGGAAAAAAATACTTTTGGTAAGAAAAATCTTAAAAAAATATTCAGAAATTAAAAAACCTATCTAAATTTTATTGAGTGATCCAAAATTTTATTGATTAAATGGCTTTAGTGATTTGATTTTCCGTTATAGCATCAAGAAATCTATTGTCTCATTTTAAGGAATTTTACTTAATATAAAAATAATTATTACAAATTATCAATGGAGAACAGTATAAAAATTATTTAAGAAAAATGCTTTTCAAATCTTAACTTTGAGGACGAATATCTCGGCAATAGTGCGTAGAAAAAAATTTATAGAAACTTTTGAAGTTATTTTTATGTGATCTGTATATTTACGAGAGATTGCTCACGTTTTCCGGGACATCCTGTACAAATAAATTGTTTCAAAATTCGTGAGTCGAAATAGTAAGAAAGTTCTTTAAAATTAAATAATAAAAGTATTTGTCACTTTTTTCATTTTGAGCAGTTTTTGTAGTCTAATTAAAAACTGAGTAAATGAATGAATGACTAAATTAGAAAAGATTAAAACAATTGTAATAAATTACGATACGTATGCAATTAGATTGCAATTAATATTCGAATCCTAATTATGTTCTTTATATTATCATACAAATAAAAATTATAATACTAATTTGAATAATTTTTTGTAGAATCTGACATTAATAGTAATTTTAATGAGTTAGAAACTTACATTTGTTATATTTATTTACGAATTTATTAATTCACAATAATATTATACACATCACGTACCACAGACATCTGCAATCTATTTATTTACTCGTAGTAAATAATATGGATTGTTGATATATGAACATTTTTACATATATGCAAAAATATGTAACATTATATACATTTTACAATACTTAATTAGCTAAATTACATATGCACAACTTACGAACAGGCGATTATTGGATTGTAGATTGGATCTTGATTGAAAATTTTTAAGTTTTAAAATCTATAAAAGTTACTGCTCCCAAGAAATGGTATATACTTTTATTATTTAGCTTTTCAAGAATCTTTTAGCTGTAATATTTTTATTCTCAAACATTTTGGAACTCTCTCTTTTTTGTGTGTGTGTGTGTGTGTGTGTGTGTGTGTGTGTGTGTGTGTGTGTGTGTGCGCGCGCGCGCGCATTTTTGTTAATTTTATTATAAATTTCTTGTCTCAATAGCGTTCTATTGTCTATGATTAAGTTAAAAATAAAATATGAAATATATTGGAATAAATTATAATAGAATGATATAGATATTACAGATCATTACATTACTTACATACAATTTACGTTTCATATAAATTTGTGAAACATTATATTTATACACATTTTCAATTATTTGCAACTTTTACAATGTTAATTATAGCTGCTGCAAACAGATTTCGAATATAATATAGAATCGTTTACCAATTTGTAACACTACATTAAATTTTGCTTCTGTCATCTACTCATACACAAATGCAGTGTAACTATCACATTAATCATTAATTAATATGTTCACGATTATTCTTGGCCAAAGCCTTCAGTTTCTTCGATTGCATAATTTAGTTTTTCTACTAATTGGTCGTAACTTTTGTAAGGTGGCAAATCTAATCTATTGAAACAGGTATGTGATCTTGGTAGCCAAGTATCTTTGCCGAATTTTTCTATACAAAATCTTTGTGGCCCATTGCTTCCTGTAATACAGCAACATAATTCAATACAGCACAATATCCATATTGTTGTGTTATAAGATATCAAATTTTTTTTAATTATTAATAGTTTAATTATTTATAGTTCCAATTAGTAAATAATGTTCTTAATCAATTCATTTTTCATTAATAGTCTTCCTATGAATTTTTTTATTAATCCTTATGTCAATATCCTGGATTTCTTCTCAACTTTCTTTTTAAAATTTTTATAGTTCCTATTCTTCGATAAACAGCTCCAGATTCATTATTTGAACAATTTCATCGTAAATTCATCAATCATTTTAAAGTTGTAAAAAAAATTTGAGTTTGTAAGCACTAAACTAACGGCCTAATTATGCCCATTCAATACTCAAAATATTTGGATACCCACTATAGAATTTCATATAGTACAGGTAAAACAATTCCCTATTATTCTCGATCTCTCAGGATTACCTTTAGACTTATTCTAATAGCCTACCTAATGGTCGATGTCCTTTCTTTTTTTCCGACAGAGTTGAACTGATTGTTTAGTGTTCTCTCGCTTCAGTTTCGAAATGTCTTTCTATCTGTGCAGTCGTATGTATACATAGTTCTTATATTTTTATTTTTATTATGTTTATTTATATTCTTGTATTTTTATTACAGACATTATAAAAAAAAAAAAGGAAGAATTATCAACACAATATGCAAGATAAAAATGGGCGCGTTTGAACTAGCTTTTTGAACTCGCCGAACAATTGAATATGATTGATTCTTTCTTATAGATGCAATCAATCACATTCAATCGCTCGGCGAACAGGCTAACAATTTCATGGCCCATAATTATTAAATATATACAACATAATTTTGCATTGCGTGATAAAAAAGTCGTATGCAGTTTTATTTTAATTATTTTTTAGTTTAGAATAAAAAAAGGAAAAGTATATTAAAAATTTATTAGAAAACGAAATATCAGAGTCTAGTAATTATATGATGAGGATGGAGAATAGATGCCACGAACTGCGCATCCGTCAGCGTCTATCACGCAATGCAAAACTACTTTGTACATATTTAATAATTTTATTTTTTTACCTCTTTTACTGTGTTACTGATAATTCTTATATTTTTTTTATTGAAATAATACTTTTATAATAAAAATATGAGAATATAAACATATAATAAAAATAAAAATACAAGGACATTTATACACTGATAGAAGGACATTTCGAAACTGAACACTAAAGAGAAACACTAAATTAGTTCAGATTTGTTGGAAAAGGAGAGAGAAAATGTCGATCGTCAAACAGGCTATTAGAATTTAGAGATGATCTTGAGGGATAAAGAATAGCAGGGAACTATTTTCTACTTATAGTATATGAAATCCATAGTGGATATTCCAGGTATCCACACAGTGGTAGCGTATTTATTGACATAAGAGTTAAACCCATATTTATAAAATGGAATAGAATAATATCTATTATCATTTTCAATAAAATCTTGTCTCTTTGTAACTTACCCATTAGTTCAGCAAATCCACCAACAGGTACACGGCAAGTACCAGTTACAAACTGCAATAATCTAGCTCTTTTTTCGCTATCTGTTCTCGTTACAAACTAAAACACAAATAGTGTATATTTGAACGTAATATTGCATATTTGCAAATTTGATATGATAACATTAAGAATATTGTACCTGCCAAAACCATAGGATCTGTTTGCTGTTACGAGTGTAATGTCTATAAATAGTATTGCGTTGCCAGTCTTCAACGTCTATTTCTTGCATACCGCAAAGCATGAGCTCCAATTCACGTTCATCAAAATATTTGAGCCACTCAAGTGGCACGACTGAATTAAAGCCTTCTAAAAAGGCTTTAGTTTGTTCTTCTATACCCCTTGTCATCCTCCATTCTGTCATTAATCTGTTGAATATTCACGGATAAACTTATCTCTTGCAAATACATGCGTACATACATACACATGCACACACGCAGGCACACGTAATTTTTCTTTTTTTTTATTACAATTATCTTTGTTACGAAGAAATATACCTGATATAATCTTCCTTATTGTCTTCGCCTACTCGGACTTTATCACCACCTTCTTTTAACTCATGATGTATCACTTGACCAAGAATTTCAAAATCTACACTATAATATAATTCTAGGCCACATTCGTCGATGTTATTTTCTTTTATCCACACAAGAGATTTGTAAAATTCTGGATCGATGGATTCTATATCTTTCATTACTAACTTTTTATTCAACATGCGCTTATAAAATGGCATTGTAAATCCACTATATATAAATCGGCTGTGATAAAGAGCCTAAAAAAGTAAAAAAATAATTCATATAATTTTCTTCATAAAATACAAAAAAAGAAACATAAATGCTTATCTATGAAGTAGAACATACCATTGCAATAAATCTTCCTATAAACTTGAAATACTGCAAATGGTCAGGATTGACATATGATGCTGGATTTATTTGTAAACTGTAATTGCTTTTATTGGCATATTCAAATAGGCAATACATCGGATTTAAAACTTCGTGACTTAATAAGAAAAACCATTCTCTGAAAATTAAAACTATTTAACTTCCCCATGGCAAAGGTTATAAATGCTATATAAAGCTACTATTCGTACAAAAGATATGATTATATGAAGCATAATGTAGCATTTATATCTGATATGTAATATTTTCTTCCTCTTTTCCTCCCCTCTCTTTACTAACAAATTTCTTATATATTTGAATATCATACCTAGATACACCTCCATAATCCAAACCCTCCTCTCCTTTAAATATTATATATAATCGCCGTCTTAGTGCAAAGGCTTCCGCGTTCATTATTTGATGGTAAGAATCTTCGAACAATGTTTGCCGACTAACGCTAATCTTAATATGATTAGGTAACGCATTAGTCTGGCACAAGAATCGGAATTGAGACAGTTTCCATCGAAATGATCTTTCGTATGCCCTCGGGACGCGGTATACACCTTTTGGGCTGTACAAGAATAACATGTAGTTATATCTTTTTATTTTGCATGTGCACACATATATTTGATACTAACCCTTTGGGTGCACCAGGCCTTGGATCTTGAAATGTTGTTGTTCGAGTGTTGTGATCCACAAAATATCGAACTCCATCTTCCGTTAATCGTATTTCCCAGCCATCCGGCAACGGTGGTTCATCCATTCCAGTCTCTTGACCTTGTGTTCGAGGATCCTCCCATTGCGTAGTACGGTTCTTATGATTTACATAATAAACTCTTCCTTCTGGTTGTTTTCGTTTTTCCCAACCTGCTGGTAATGGTCCCAAAGCGTCATCGTCATCAATCATGGATGTCGATGGACCAACAGAAGCTTGATTACCATGAGCCTGGTGATAGTATAACAATGCAGTCAGTACAAATTCTACAAAATTTATTTTAGTTTTCTTATATTAAAATAACTTAAAAAATAAATAACAAATTTCAAATTTCTTTCGACCGATATTATTAAAATATGATTAAAGATATGATTAAGATATGATTAAAAAATAAAATTTTTTTATTTATCTCTTTTTACAGAGATCAATCAGTTACCTGAGGATAAAGAAATCTTTGATTGCCTTGTTGGACGACATATTGCCTTTCACCTTGCCAATGTTGGAAATGTTGTAATCTTTCTGTATTTGGCCTTTGCCATGTGGTGCTTCTTGTATTATGATCAACGTAATAAATTCTACCTCTTGGGTCTCGACGAACTTCCCATCCAGAAGGCAAAGGCTGTGGTCTCTCCCAAGATGTGCTTCGAGTATTATGATCGACATAATATCTAATAGCATGAAAGAGAGACATGAAATAATTAGAGTTTCATAAATTTTTTGATAGTTAATAGTCGACATATACATTACCTTCTCCCATACAAATCGTATCTCATTTCCCAACCAGGTGGCAAGGGTTCTTCGGAATGATTGATATCTTCGGTGAGCACTATGGAGGATCCTGGTTGCGTCACAGATTGTCCAGGCATGGATGCAGCAGATTGATTTGACAACGAAACTGCAGTCTGTGGAATTCGCGGTACACTGGAACGAGAATCTGATAGCACAACAGGAGACATATGTTCTACAATAGGAATTGCTCGTCCATCGGAGAGAGGAATCACTGCTGATTGTTCCGATCGAAAAACAACACGATTATCCGTCAGTGGAACACTTGCATTTTGTTGACCACGCGAAACTCCACAAAAATCTAGAAGTGGCGCTGTATTTAGCGATTGCTCTGCATGCAAAGTTCGCAACTCCTCTTGTGGACGAACGCTTGTGGATTGTTCCGACTGCTGTCTTATCGTACGCAAATCCTCATTCACACAAACGTTTGTAGATTGCTCAGATTTCCTCATTCCTCGTACATCTTCAGCCATGCAAATGTTTGTAGATTGTTCCGATTGTCTCATCATGCGTTGATCCTCATTTGTCATACTCATTCGTCGAATGTTCGCTGGCTGATCCAGTTGTCTCGGACACAACAAATCATCTGGATTCAAAGGAATATTGTTCACTAATTGTTCCAAACGTGCCATTACACGGCCATCTAGAGGAGCTGCAACAACTGATTGCTCTAGGGCACTGGCACCGCCACATGTATCTATATGTGACGATGCATTCACATCTGTCTGAGAAGCACTAGAACTGTCTATACTAGGAAGTATAGATTGATCTTGTCGCGAAATCCCATGGACATCCGTACAAATCTGTTGCCCAGATATCATCGAGGGAGATTGTTCTGATTGTGGCGGACCACATAAATCCGACTTGACTATTGCGGATTGATCTGTATTGCTATGATTGCTCCATGTATATGATCGACTCTCTGTTGGATTAGCTGACGATAGCTCTTTAATAGTCAATCTACCTGCGAAAGTTCGTATGTCTGTGGCATGGCGATTTCCTGGTGATATAGATTTATCTGTCATTGGAATCACATGCCCGTTCACCAAAATACTTGTGGAAAGATTGCTATTACTAGCGCTACTACTGATATTGCCACTCAATGTACTATCTGCACTCGAGATTGTAGTAGAAAATCCAACATTTTTACTGCTGCTTGCTTGACTATTTCCACCATTGTAATTGGGACTAAGGTGAATATTTGTCAAGCCACGATATATAGATGGTGTAAGATTCTCCGAACTATGTAATCTCATACGTGCACGAACTCCACCGTTGAGAATACTTCGATTATTAATTGTATCATTTGTGGCACCTAAAAAATGATACAATTAGATATGAAAAATAAAAAAGAGTATTGTGACGCAGTATTATATATTTAATATCTCTTTTAAACAAACTTCCAGTAGTAGATATTAATAAAACTTTCAAAATATTTTTGTATATCATATTTTTTTACCATCAGATTGTATTTGGCAAGATGGTTCATTTACATTTACTGGCATCTCATTAGTGGTATCAATTCTAAGTCCATCAAATACCGTGATCAATTCGCCAACTTTACACAATTGAGAATCGTGCTTGTTCTCACTCATTAAGTCAAATGTTAATTCTAAATTTTCTAGTTTTCCATTATAATGCGATAATACTTGAAACAAGTTTATTCGTTTTTCTCCTATTAACGTATCTTTGCGAAATGTACTATGATCAAGCAATCGAAAGTGCAATTGCGAATATGGTGTAACAAGTATAGTAAATTCCTCATTCCATTTCGGTTGATAAGTAGACTTTGATATTTCTGTTTTACGAGGACTTTTGTCATCAACTGAGAATTCTATATATGGATTAGGCTTTAAAAAGGTTGAACTTCTCAATATTGCTGCTTCAACTGAAATATAATCATATATGTTATTAATGTAGATAAAATAATTATCCCATTTTTTTGTGTCATATCTATTTAATTTAAATAAAATAAAATTTTTAAAGCATCAAATATTTAATATAAAATATATTGTATTTTGTATTTTTGTAAAAATATGAATAATACCAAATAATTTTTTCACTTTTATTTAAAATTTTTTTAAATAAAGATATACTCATATAATAGAACATTATTATAACACAAAACATTATGTGATAAAGCAAAAAAATGATTATTCTATCTAATCAAGTATTCTATGTACTTCTATAAGTAAACATAGTATACATTTTGATTAACAGTTAACATCAGCTAAGCAGATAAGAAAACATTAAATTAAAGATAACATAGGATAAGAACAGAATTTATAAGATAAAAAACAATAATGATAATTCATATAATATATAAATTGTTTTTTTTTCTTTCCACTTCTTTTTTTACTGTGCAATTCTTTTAGAAATATTTTAACACAATTACATTCTATTTCATTTACAATAAATGTTAATGATATATATTTTACGAATGTTTTATTGTATCTGGAATTCCATATAACTTACTTGTAATACTTAATTGGTGAAAACCAGGAGATACTGCATCTTCTTCACAATGAGACATTGTAAAAAATTTATTGCAATTCAAGGTAACTACTTTAAAGAAAGCATAACTTCCTCATTGAATCATTTTCTTGCGATACTTGGACAATGTGCATAAGCAGAGATTCTAAAAGTACAGCTTATAGGTTAACTTCTTAGAATTATTTATAATATATACATTAATTATATAAAATATGCACATGTACAACATATGTATATATATATATGTTATATAACAAATGTATGTACTATGTTCATATAATAAAATCTATATAATAATAACAATCACATAGTACGTACATACTATATCTCATATTATATACCAGTAACATAAGAAATAAGTCATTTGAAAAAATATAAATAATTGTACTTTTGTGTTATTTCGAAGAACAATATAATTAGTAGTATAATTATATAATACATTCAATCCGATCGAATCTTATCTTAATAAACTCAGGAAACGAGTATATGTACAAAAATATATAAACTTTAAAAACTTTAAAAAGAAATGGAATTTCTTAGTCGCTGTGACCTGACGTGCGATGACTTCACACACTGAATCTTATCTGACGGTTACGATCTAGTTTTTCATAGACTGAAATTATTAACATACAAGGTACGAGAGATTGTTGCAAAGGTTGGCGTTCCACAATCTCAAAGTCATCGAAGTACTGTCACTCGACGAATTGCAAACTCAACCGTGTGCAACATTGTACGATTAAAGAAACGAATTAGCCAGCAATATCAGCGAATACGGATCGAAATTGATGCCACTAATCGCTCACGATACCTTCCAGTGACAATCCGCCGTCCATTCCACACTCGATTAACGATCTTATCGCGGTGAGAAGAAATGGAAATAACGATTTGCGTTATCAAACCTCACTATCGATCACCATCTTTTTATATGTAACGTAGTCTCTTTATGTATCATGCAAGAGTGTGATAGCCACAACGGATAGCTTTCATAATTAGAAATTACTAAAAATTGCTGCTGAACGATTATGCGAAATTTTAGATTGTAGGTCCGTTCACGTTGCTTGCACTTTTTGCATCTTCGTTTTCTCCATGGACATATGAAATACCTGGGACGGCACATACAGACAGGATAAACCCCGGTCTACGATAGGTGTAGTAAGCCTTAAGCCGTGAGAAACTGACCAATCGCTGCGTTCAGAAAAAGCAGCTTAAAGCCCGTATCAGAATAGAGATTGGGATTGAGATTGGATTGGAATTTAACCAATTAGAAGAAAAAAGACCAATCTCAAGTTTAGTGAACTTTGCCTTGATTGGTCAAAAAGCAATCTAATCTCAATCCCAATCTCTAGTCTGATACGTGCTGAAAGCCAGTGTCTACAATGAGTCGGTAGTCGGTAATCGGTAGTCTTAAGATCTCATCCAACCAATGAAATGGCGCCATACAGCTATTTCATTGGTTGGATAAGATCTTAAGACTACCGATTACCGACTACCGACCACTGAAATATAATAATACTGGAACGAGCGCGACCCTATGAATAAGTGTGATCCGAGAGAGAGCGTCCAAGGTGGTATCTTTAGCCTTCTCTAAGCTATACTACGCATGTGTGGTAAAYGATAGTGGGGATCGTACAGTCTCGTTTTATAAAAGACGGTTACGTGTATTCAATAAACGTTAGAAAGAAACTTTTGGCCAGATTGTACTAAAAAGAGACAAAGATACCACTTAAGACCCTCTTTGTCATTTCACGACACTAGCGCTCGCGCTCGTTCCAGTATTATTATATTTCAGTGCTACCGACTCATTGTAGACCCGGCATTAGGCTGATTCTACAATAGAGTCGTAAGTCATAAGTCGCAAGAAATTGACCATTCACAATCGAATGTGAAAAGAATAATTGATTATGATTGGTGAATTTCTTGCAACATACGACTTACGACTCCATTGTAGAACCGGCCTTAAAGCTCGTATCAGACTAGAGATTGAGATTGAGATTGGATTGAAATTTAACCAATCAGAAGGAAGAAAACCAATCTCAAGTTTAGTGAATTTTGCTTTGATCGGTCAAAATCCAATCCAATCTCAATCCCAATCTCTAGTCTGATACGAGCTTAAGCTGCTTTCTCTGAACGCAGCGATTTTCTTTCTTTTGATTGGTTAAATTTCAATCCAATCTCAATCTCAATCTTTAGTCTGATACGGGTTTTAGTAAGCGCTTTCTCTGCTGAATGCAGCCATTGGCTTATACATTTAGATCTAAATTGAGATGAGACTATTCTTCTAGATCTAAAAATATAATCCAATCAGCGCAAAGCGCTTACTAAGCTGCTTTCTCTGCTGAACGCAGGGTGCTTATGACAAATATTCGGATCACTGATCGGACCGAGCAGTGATACTCATTCAATAACTTTCTAAATTCCCCTAGAATCTAGGAAAAATCCGGAATCCTGATCCGCGCTGTCTCAGCAGTGAATCCACGTGAAGATATAGGGCAAAATCAATTTAGTATGTATACTATAAAATTGAAAATTATTTAGTTATTATTATGTTTCATTTATAATTTCATATATATATATATAAAATATATAATTTCATAGATTTGTAGGTTTTTAACCTAGCATTAAAGTTATTGGGTGGTCTCCGTTTGGACACGAATCGATTGAACACGAGCCACTCACAGCGGTTGAACAGTGGAAAGCCTCTAGACATCGGTCGTTGTGGTTGGTGGTGTCCAATTGATCCGTGTCCAAACGAGCCTATCCCAAAATTATTTATGTAAATATTTTATTTGACTTTGCTTAAACAAAGGATTAAAATAAAGTAAGGTTAGGATTTATAATAGTATTTTTGTTTTCCTTCTACAATTTTATATTTCAAAATATTTGGTTATTAATATACATTAATAAGAGAAACAGCGACATTAATTATTAGAGCAATAACTAAGTATTCTTCTTCTATATTGTCATTACAACTCTTGAATTCTATTCGGAGCGATATTCGGTTTACTCGTTTGTTCCATAACTGCCGCGAATCTAAGGGTGGTTAAACATTGAAAGTTATAATTAATACATACATCATGTGAATTTTTTTCAGGAATGTCTTCATGAATTTTCTTTTGTGAATAAAAAACTGTTGGGACAGCATTCGCTTTTAATTTTTTTTTTCCGTCCACACGGACTTTTTCCCACATTTCTGCGGAAAAGTGAATCTGCAAAAATTATTAAACATTTTCATTGTATTACATTATCTCTATTTAACCATACAAATTTATTACTTACTTCGCATACAAATAAGTTTTTACTTGTTTGACACTGTAGTTCATAGCCATTGTGCATGTTAATATTTTGCATCCACAATGCTCTTCTTTCTAAATTGGTTGGAAAACTCCTCATCGAAAACCCCTTCTCCGTAGAATTGTAACAATTTCGTACGCAGCAACCAGGCATTTTCTACAAAATAGATAATTTTCAATGCTTATTGAATATAATATTATAGAGATTAGGTCAGGTTAAAAAATAATTTGTGACAGCATGCATTAAAATGTTTTTTAAATATATTTTACTTTATTTTATAACTCATTTAGTTYATTATTTTGTGAYTTATATTTGTGACGTTTACTTTATATTAAGTTTATAATATACTTACGTGTATTTTCTAAAAAATTCTGTTCGTTTTTCACTTACCTCGTGGTTTTGCATCAACGGTGCGACAACTGAGGTTAGGTTACTAGACTATCGTTTTATGTCTAGTTGAATCACTGAAATATAATAATACTGGAACGAGCGCGACCCTATGAATAAATGTGATCCGAGAGAGAGCATCCAAGGTGATATCTTTAGCCTTCTCTAAGCTATACTACGCATGTGTGGTAAACGATAGTGGGGATTGTACAGTCTCGTTTATAAAAGATGTTTACGTGTATCCAATAAACGCACTGAAATATAATAATACTGGAAACGAGCGCGGGCGCTAGTGTCGTGAAATGACAAAGAGGATCTTAAGTGGTATCTTTGTCTCTTTTTAGTACAATCTGGCCAAAAGTTTCTTTGTAACGTTTATTGGATACACGTAACCATCTTTTATAAAACGAGACTGTACGATCCCCACTATCGTTTACCACACATGCGTAGTATAGCTTAGAGAAGGCTAAAGATACCACCTTGGACGCTCTCTCTCGGATCACACTTATTCATAAGGTCGCGCTCGTTCCAGTATTATTATATTTCAGTGAATAAAAATTAATAATGAAACTTTTGGCCAGATTGTACTAAAGAGAGACAAAGATACCACTTAAGACCCTCTTTGTCATTTCACGACACTAGCGCCCGCGCACGTTCCAGTATTATTATATTTCAGTGAGTTTAACGACGCCATGTTTTGTCAAAATTACTAACTGTGGCCAGACTCCTACTATAGGGACTCTAAGGGCCAATTTCACCAACGTCGGTTAGACTAACCGACGGTTAATTCCAATAGAATTGTCCAATCGCATTTGTCTTTGATCAGAATGAACCAATCACGATTGACACTTTAACCGTCGGTTAGCTTAACCGACGTTGGTGAAATTGGCCCTAAAGCCTGTATCAGACTAGTGATTAAGATTGAGATTAGATTGGAATTTAACCAATCAGAACAAAGAAAACTAATCTCAAGTATAGTGAACTTTGTTTTGATTGGTCAAAATCCAATTCAATCTCAATCCCAATCTCTAGTCTGATACGGGCTTAAAAGCAGCTTAGTAAGCGCTTTGTGCTGATTGGATTATACTTTTAGATCTAAATTGAAATAGGATTATTCCTTTAGATCTAATATATAATCCAGCGCAAAGCGCTTACTAAAGCTCGTATCAGACTAGAGATTGAGAATAGCCATGTTCAAGCCGGACGAAGCAGCTTGCCTGCTCGCCGAGCGATTTAATATAATTGGTTGGATCTATAAGTAAGAACCAATCGTGTTCAATCGCTTGGCGAGCAGGCTAGCTGCTTTGCTGACTTGAACGCGCCCATTGAGATTGGATTGGAATTTAACCAATCAGAAGAAAGAAAACCAATTTCAAGTTTAGTGAACACTACTTTGATTGGTCAAAATCCAATCCAATCTCAATCCTAATCTCTAGTCTGATACGGGTTTAAGCTCGTATCAGACTAGAGATTAGGATTGAGATTGGATTAGAATTTAACCAATCAGAAGAAAGAAAACCAATCTCAAGTTTCGTGAACTTTGCTTTGATTGGTCAAAATCCAATCCAATTTCAATCCCAATCTCTAGTCTGATACGGGCTTTAGAGGCTTTCTACAATAAGCCATAAGTCATAAGTCAGAAGTCAGAAGCAATAAATTGATCAATCATAATCAAGTATTCTTTTCACATTTGTCTGTGATTGGTCAATTTATTGCTTCTGATTTCTGATTTATGACTTATGGCTTATTGTAGAAAGCCTCTTAATGCCTGTATCAGACTAGAGATTAAGATTGAGATCAGATTGAAATTTGACCAATCAAAGCAAAATTTACTAAACTTGAGATTGATTTTCTTTCTTCTGATTGGTTAAATTACGATCTAATCTCAATCTCAATCACTAGTCTGATATGGGCTTTAGGCCGTGTTCCAAAATTTATTGCCAGCGCTAAAAATCTATAGTTTATATTACGTATACTATATATTTTCAGCACTGGCAGTCAATTTTGGAACGCAGCCTAAGCTGATTGTTGATCTAGCATAAATCCGCCCTTACGTCATGTGACATCCGGTAATTCTACACGAAGATTTCGTTTGATCTTCCGTTAGAATTGGGATCGGTTGTTCGTTCTTTCTTGTAGTGATTGACTCGTATCGACGAATTACACTGATTTTTAATTCCATCCGTTTCTCAATAACCAGAATCTAAACACAAAAAATGACGACTGAAGCCGAGCTCGCGTGCGTTTACTCCGCGTTGATACTTGTCGACGATGACATCGCCGTAACCGTAAGTGTAGTGTATTGTCGCTCGGATTTGTTATGTTTATTATTTTCACTATTTTACTGGTTTTACCCAATTTTATTAGCGTTCTTATATCTATTAATTTTTGTAATTGCATCGTCTATTACTGTCTTGTTTTAAAATCTTTTCTAGTCGATGAATCATGTTTGCTAACCTCAATTTGTTGTATTACACACGTGTTCGTTTATGGTAAAAATATATAAAAGTTGAAGCTCAAGTTTAAATTTTAAAGGTACGGCTCAAAATTTGTGTGCTTATTAATAGAAATTGAAAAAGCAATATTTATTATTTAATATTAATTTTTTATTTTAAATTACAATAAATGTTCAAAGTGTCCCTAGTTTGATTCAGTACATGCCTGAACACATTGAATCATAGACTGCTTCTTTCAAAGATCCCAGGACGATTGCAAATAATTTTACAAGCAGCAAAGATGTGTAGCATATCTTCGTTGTTGATTTGAATTTCATAAACTAAGGATCTTAAGTATCTCAAGATAAATTGTAAATATTAAATTCCATTAATAAATATTTTAAGCTATATCTTGAGTTAACAATGGGTTTGCAGATATATGTGATATAAAATTTTTTTTATGTTTGGAGAGTTTGTTCTTGAAATTTGTAACTTTAGTTACGTCCTGTATATGTATGTAGTAAATGTTTAATAAATTATTAAGATTTGAATTATTACCATACAATAGTCTCTATATAATATATTAAACTGTTTAGTAGTAAAAACTGCTACAATAAAGTAATGTAGCAAAAATTAGATTAAAGCCTATGACATATGATGCTCGTTTTCCTGCTGGATTGCTTGCATTTAATAAATTATTAGATATTTTGCGTTCTGTGTGATTCTTGTGTCGTAGGCTTTATAAAGTTTTATAAAAATTTATTTCTAAAGCTTGTAAAAAAATAAAACATAAAATTAAATGTACTGAATCAAATGGGAGACTTTAAACATTTGTTGTAGTTGAAAAATTGAAAATTAATATTGAATAAAAATAAGTATATTACTTTTTTATTTTCTATTAATAAATATCTTGAGTTGTATCTTAGTAACATTGGATTTACAGACATGATACGAACTTTTTTTTATATTTTGATGTAGGGAGCATGTCTCCGAAATTTGTAATCTTATTTAGTTGCACCTTGTATTTTCTTCTGAGTATAAAATTTATAAAACAAAATTGTTTAACAACTTAGTCAATTTATAATAATTTGTATAAACGTTTTAATTTATTAAAATTAAAGTTAAAGATCATCTATTTTTCAATTTTCTTTTGTTTTAATTTTTTTTAAAGAATAACATAATTAAATAATGTAATAGGTTTCTTTTCAGTAGGTGACTTTTCAGTTCTTGCACTATTTATTTTTATTCTTTTTCCAACATTAAGAGAAAAAAAGGAAAGCTGCAAGAGATTTAGCCGAAAATAATGTTTCATAACTTTTTATAACAGTAGCACTTTTTATTTGATTTTGTTATTGCAAAAGTTAAGTTAATCATAGCGAAATTATTGAATTTTATGATAAATCTGAAAATTGATCGTGCGTGTGTACGCGCGTGCGTGTGTGCGTGTGTAGAATAATATAAATAATGTATTATCAATGTATGTACTGTCTTGAATTATTATATTTTTATTTCAGGGTGAGAAAATACAAACTATTTTAAAAGCAGCCAATGTAAACGTTGAATCTTATTGGCCCGGACTTTTTGCTAAAGCTTTAGAAGGTATAAATGTTAAGGAATTGATTACCAACATTGGATCCGGTGTCGGAGCCGCGCCTGCGGGAGCAGGTAATACATGTACTTTTTTTATTAACAAACTACTTGTAAATTTTAATTGTAATACAATTATAGTCTTTTTTTGCAAATTATAGTAATTAAGTAAATACTTGATTATGCTTTGGAATATTATTTTATTTAATGTAAATAATCTCTGTTTATTGTTATTTAAAACAGACTCCAGACTTCATGAAAAAATAATTGAATCTTACAAATTACTCTTTTTTTTAAACTCACTTTATTTTTTATTTTTGGCATCAAGTCATGCTCAATTGTCGTGAGCTTGTACATGGATGTACTTTCCATTTGTTGCTTGGCTACATAACATAAGAAATTCAAATTGTTATTAATAAAAAAAGTATTCAAGTAAAAAAATGCAAAATTATACACTTAACATCAACAAATACATAATTATATATCCAAAATAACATTTGAGATAGCTGCAGCACTCACTGCCATCTTGAATTGACATCAGAAACAAGAAAATACATCATGAAAATTCTTGCAATGTACATTAAAATAAAAATATTTTTCAATAAAATATTTGTAATTGATAGAACAGATTTGTAAAATATATTGAAAACTCTTTTTGTTTTTAATGAATAATGTTGTTAATGATTAAATAACTATATCTGGAAATTGTAATAAATAATCTACAACAAAATGAGCTATGTTCACAATTATGACAAACTCAAATTAATGATATGAATAATATGAAAATAAACACGATTAATAATTCCTATTTGAAACAATAGTTTTCGATATATTTTATGAGTCTATTTTATCGATTGCAAATATTATTTTATTACAAAATGTTTCTATTTGAATATATAATGCAAATGTTTCTATTTGAACATATAATTTGCAAGAATCTTTATTGTGTGTTTTCTTATCACAATCTAGAACAATGGTGAGTACATAGGAATCTTAAATGAGATATAAAAAACTTGTAGATATTAATCATATCCTCTTCATCCACCGATCTAGATTATTTACATTGCTAGCCCGGTCAGCATAAGAGGTGAAAGAAATTGATAACATTTTCTGATTTTATCGATGAAGATATAATCTAGAAATTTTGTTAACAACAAAAAAAAATACAGAAAAATTATAATTTTTATTAAAATATCGCTTATAATATGTTGCAATATAAATTTTTATTTTTTGAATATTTATCCTGACGAACATAATTTTTTAACTATCTTAATTATACTTCTATGAAAAGTAATTTTGTTTTGTTCTTTTCAAGCTCCAGCTATAGCGACACCTGTTAGCACTGAAGCTGCTCCAGCCAAAGAAGAAAAGAAAAAGGAAGAACCAGAAGAAGAATCAGATGATGACATGGGTTTTGGTAAGTTATCAAATTTATATCAATTTTATAATATTTAAATCTAAAAATAATTAAAGAACAATGTAACAAATATTCAGTGATTAATATAGCATGTATTAGCTACAGAATTCATATGATGACAATATTTAAAAATGAGAATATAATAATATAATAATTTAATTATTTAATGAACATGATTAATTCTGTTTTAATCACAATGGACTATCTGGTTACAGGTCTATTCGATTAGGATCAGAAATTGTGTTGGTGATCTATTTATGTACAGTTACAATGTACACATAATATAAACCATGAAACATTTTGATAAGAAGTGTATATTTTTTTTAACCATGAAAAAGGAATCACAAACATTTTACTTTTCTCTCATTTATATATGAAATAAGCATAAGTATATATGAAAATATCAATGAAACATGCATAAAACACGTTTGATAAATTTATGAGATGAAAATATATTTTTGATATTTCTATTTTCTCTTCTTTTTTCTCTCTTTTTTTCTTGTTATATATACAATTTTGTTTTTTTTATTATGTATATTTTTTATTATGTATATTTAACAAACTACAATTCTAATCATTACATTTCATTTTCAATAATTTATGTGCTAATCAATCATATGTGCTAATAAGTTCAGTCAATCTCATGTAGTAATTAATAAGTATTCTGTTGTTAAAAGAATTTGCTTTTATCAGATTTATTTTTAATAAACTATCTTATTCAATAAAATAATTTTATGTGAAATATATAGAATTTGGATAATTATTATAATTTTGTCATGTAGTAATTTAATTTGACATATTCATGCTTTTACATTATGTAAGATGATTGATTGGTAATATTCTATTAATTCATTATCTATTAATTCATTAATGCATAATGGAGCAAAAATAATTGTAAATTGTAATGTAAAAATCTGGATATCAATAATATCAGAGTGTCTGATAATTATTGATACAATGTGTGTAGAACAGACTAAACAATAAAAAAGTCTTATATCATTTTGCAATTTTCTTAATAATTAACGAAAAATTAATTTATAAAAATCAGCGTTTACGTGATTTGGCGACAAGAGATAATCCAGCTTTAGGTTTCTAGGCGTACAGCATGAGAGGAGTATTCTATAAACAATATGCTGCCTGTATGTAGCCAATTTTGGTTTACAAAATATTCGCAGGAACGCATGCTAATTGGCAGATCTTTATAATAAATTATTATCTCGTTAATTATACTGCAAAAATAGCACAGAATTTTTCAGTTTAGTCTGCTCTATCCATGAGAGATGATCAATAATTATCAGTGCAACGATGAATTTAAAAAATACAAATGCATTTTTTTTTATGAGGTTACCTCAAAGATGAAGTACATTCGCGATTTGTTTCTATGGAAAACTTGAAGGAACTTATTAAAATACATTGTTCTAATGTAAACTATGACCAGCTTAATTCTGTTATGAAAAATGTTAAGAAACGATATATGAAGTGCGTACAGTCGGAAGGTTCAAACATCTTTTGTAGATATCTTAATAAAAACGTGAAATATTTCACGAAATATTGACTTTTTTAACATATATCCTAACATGGCACTTCTGATGGTTTTTTACGCAAAATGACCCGAAGAATCGATATAAGATGCGTGCAATGTAAATCTGAGATGCGAGCTAGCAAATGACGAGTTTGATCACGTGATTTTCGAGCAATTTAAGCATAAAAGTTAATGTCGAACGATTCTTAGCTGTAATCGCTATTTCAGTCTTTAACTTCAAAGTAGGTTTATTAATATTATTAATGTTAAATATTAATTAGATATATATAAATATATATAAATCTATACATAATAAGAAATAAATAATAAATAAAAATATGTATAAATGTTAATTAGATGTATAAGAATGTCAATTGTGAAGATAAAAAATTGTTAAAAAATAAAATTAATATATATATATATATATATATATATAATAGAACAAAATGAATAATGCAGAAATTAAATAAGAAAAACAAGACATTTTGATTATTTGAAAGCGAAAAATAAAACGTAGCTTACTACTCGTACGATAAACGTCACACTACAAATAAACAGCCAATTAATAAGTAGGTTTTGTTGAAATAGGTAATTTATAATTTTCGCGGGCAAACGAACATTTCTCTGTGAGCTCGACTTTTGAATTCAGAACAAATTGAGCTCGATTTGCTCTGAAAATGTTAATTACGAACGCAGATGGGATGATACAGAGCAGAAAAATATGAATTGCCGAACGATTTTCGAGATAAAAGAGCAATTCGACGTTTCCAATTTACAATTCCGAATGCAGCTATAAGTAAAAAACAAATATGCGATTTCATTTAAAAAAAAGGGCATCTGCATTTTTTAGGTTTATCGTTGCACTTACGAAAAAAATGAAGTAGAAAAATAGACGCTATCATACCATTCAACTTTTCTCTTTACAGTTTTTTTTCTATCTGTTGCCAAATTCATGATATAATCCGTTCCAATTGTGTAACTCACCCTATAGCAAAAACAATAAAAAGTAAAAAATATTTGCTTAATAATTTATAACATAATTTATAATATAATTTATAAGCAAAGATATATGTAGGGCAACATAGAATGTTCTATTTTATTTTTGATCATCAAATATCATCTTAGATTAAAATTGTTTTAGACAAAACTTACGGTTTAAAAAGCAAATAAGGCAAAATCAATTTTTGAAAAATTGATTTAAGGTCATTATTTTTTAAATAAAAATATATTTTTTACACATGATTAACACTAGTTATTCTGCATTTATAAAAGTATTAGTATAAAGTTATCGAAAAATCAATGGTTTTCGAAATATTTTACATTTTGTTCTAGCACATTTTGACATGAAATATAAAATATTTTGTATATTTATTTTTAACTGTATTTTAATATTCTTATGTACAGAATAATGAGATGTATCAATTAGTGTAAAGAAAATATATCTTTTCAAAATATGCAATTTACAATATGTAATTACATTTCTTTTTTGAAAAGCAATTGTATGTTTTCTTTACAACTTGATTCTTAAATATGTATTTTTCTAGTATTTATTTCTCGTAAATTTTTTCGATACTTTTAACATTTTTATATATAGGATAACTAGGAATAAATCTATAAAATAGTAGGGATATTATGTAAAAAAATGACTTTTACGTGATCTTGAAAAATTGAATTGTTCGAAAAATGATGTTACCACTATTTGTCTCTCTTCAGATAATTTTTGTATAATTTTTGTTCGAAACAATTTTTTCTAAAATTTCCTGAGTTTTAAATATTTGATTGTCAAGAATTAAATGAGACACCGCGCGCGCGGTGTGCGTGTGTGTGTGTGTGTATGTGTGCAGATTAAATCTTAAGGTGATGCTAAACCAAAGACCGAACTCCGATGCGGATCCTGTTTTACCGACTAAATGCACTTATACATATACGATTTACGCGGCAAGAACACATCACTATACACTAATACATCAATATTTCACGCGCTCGCACACATAAATCTTTTTAATCTCTTTTCTCTTATACTAAAGCTTCTAGCCCATTTCTAAAAGCATAATATTGTTCTTTCATGTAATCGCTAGGCGCCTAGCTACTTTTCGTACACGTACAAAGTATAAAACTTTTATATAAAGCAAATGATGTTACGAGTCGACGCCAGAAGTCGATAAATTTTGTAATTTTTTTTCGTTTTTCATATCCAAATGTAGCTTTGCGCCTGCGTTATTATCTATACTTTAATTGTGGAAAAGGATTTTTAAATCTATAAAGGCAATTAGAAGAAAAGAGATTAAAACAAATGTCGGTAAAACAGACGGCTTTAGCATCCCCTTAAGGGGATCCTTTAGTGAAGCAAATTACCGACATTTTTTTATTTTAAATAATTTTTTAATTGGCTTTACAGAATTGCAAAATTTTTGTACACGAATAAATACATGCAAAAATGAAGGGAGCAACGGTCGACTTTATACAAAAAACAAAAAAATTATAAATATTGCTTATTTTTGGCATGTAGAGCTATCATTTGATCACAATATTTGCTTAATACAAGAATTCTATAATATGTATGTATAAAATGATAGTCGCCCTCTAGGGACAACATTCATGATCAATATTGTGCAATTAGAATTAAAATTAAAATTCTAGAAAAAGTTACCTTTAATTAAAATTTTATAACTATAGATATACAAATATGAGAATTGGAAAGAGCAGTATTGCGTGTGGTAGTAGATATCAGATCTTGTGAGAGATGACGCTGCAATATGTTAGATAAGGACAAATATATGCATTTAAGTAAGATAGAACGATAGAACGATAAAAAGGAATTAATAAATAAAAGGAATAAAAGAAATTAAATTAAAAATATCACTTTTATCGACATTTTTGGCTTGAAATTTAAAAGTCTGTCGATATCGTCGGAATTCGGTCTTCGCTTTAGGATCCTCTTAGGGCCAATTTCACCAACGTCGGTTAAACTAACCGACGGTTAAAATATCAATCGTGATTGGTTCATTCTAGTCAAAGACAAATGCGATTGGATAATTCCATTGGAATTAACCGTTGGTTAGTCTAATGGTTGGTGAAATTGGCCCTTAAGGTGATGCTAAACCAAAGACCGAACTCCGATGCGGATCCTGTTTTACCGACCAAATGCACTTATACATATACGATTTACGTGACAAGAACACATCACTATATACTAATACATCAACATTTTACGCGCTCGCACACATAAATTTTTTAAATCTCTTTTCTCTTATACTAAAGCTTTTAGCCTATTTCTAAATATATTATTATATTAGTATTATTCTTTCATGTAATCCCTAGCCGCCTAGCTATTTTTTGTACACGTACAAAGTATAAAACTTTTATATATAAAGCAAATATAGTTACGAGTCGACGCCAGAAGCCGATAACAAAACTATAATTTTATAATTTTTTTTTTGTTTTTCATATTCAAATGTAGCTTTGCGTCTGCATTATTGTCTATACTTTAATTGTGGAAAAGGATTTTTAAATCTATAAAAGCAATTAGAAGAAAAGAGATTAAAAAGAATGTCGGTAAAACAGACGACTTTAGGATCTGAAGCGAACTTCTGTGTTCGTACGCGGTATTTTATTTAGTGTATCGGTGCAGAATTAACACGCGTATTCGGATACTTTATTTACAGGGTATCGGTGCAGAGTTAACATGCGTGTGTCCCGTGTTTAATCGACAACGGACCGATGACGCTTTCGCGCGGTCGGTTTGTACTTGCTCGGAAAGCTTCAGTCACGGAGCGTATCACGTGTGATACGGCAGCACGGCAAAGTTGCGTGGCGGGATTTTGCGGCGTGATTGGCCGAGGATTCTGCGGCGCGCGGCATATGTGCCGGCGAGAATATTTAATTCTGTACGCGGCGGAGTTTATTTCGGTTACCTGATTTGTACAGTGGCCCGCAGTCAGACTTGAGGGCCGAGTACTCTCAACGGAGATCGAATACGTTCGATCCCGGTACCTCGTGCGGTGAAGGGAAGTGCAGGTCCTTCGAGAACCGAGTATGCTCGGCGGAGATCGAGTACTCTCGGTCCCGGTATCTCGGGGACGGTTCGGAATTTCCCAAAAGCCGAGTACGCTCGGCGGACGTCGAGTACTCTCGATCCCGGTATTTCAGAGACAGTTCGGAATATCCAAAAGCCGAGTACACTCGGCGAAGATCGAACACTCTCGATCTTGGAGAATTTTTAATCAGTAATCACAAATAATAAAAAAAATTTCAATGTACATTTAAAAATTAATAATTTCAGCATAAGAAGAAATTATCAATTTGGGTAATGAGTTTATTTTTATCTAGCATCGCGACATCCATGTTTTTTGATTACTGCTATCAGATTTTTGAAAGTTGTTCGTTAGAAAAAATATTAATTGTTGTGAATTTTTTAAGTTTTAAAAATTTTGATATTTATGTACAAATTATCATAATTTTATTTTATACATTATAGACATTCGTTTATATCAATTTCTTTAACCTTCAGACGGCCGGCATTCAAAATACTTAAATACAATGACTTTGGGGATTATTTCCCTGTAAAAGTTTTTTAATGGACCATATATATGGGTCGATCAAAAGGGTATCCCAAAAGGTACCATGCCGGCCGGAGGTTAAAATACATTCTTTCTTAACGTACAAATTATTTCATAAAAATAATATATGATTTCGTTTCCATATTTATGCAAATTTTAATAAATGTTAATATGTAATGTTATCTATTGTTCCCTTATGTTCAAATATTCAATGGATATGAAATATTATGTACATTAAACAAAGCATAAGATTTATTTATTTAATTCGTATATTTCTTATTTATTTATGCTTTTCTTATATAAAAATATTCTTTAGAATTCATTAAGTTGAGGTACAAAAATATCAGAGTAATTAGACTCTTAATACTTAGTATAATTCTAACTTACATTTTAACATGATAAGAACTAAACTGGCAGTCCATTACATGATCAAAGATCCGACTATTGTCACGATATATCAAGGTATATTAAACTTTTTTTCGTGTGATGGATGCCGTCGAATGTATTGTGCACTCTTGCAACGAATGCTAACGCCTGGGATGAATTCAAGTGGAATGTTGAATTATTTATTAAAAAATGATTTACAACAAGTGTTTTCAAATCTTTCTGTTAATTTGTAAATAAATTAATAAAAAATTATTTTTGTTCAACTATATCTCAGGAAAGGTTGACAAATCTGGCAACTATTTCAATCGGGCATGAAATCATGAGCGAATTAGAAACATCGAAACTTATTAAACAATTTGCTGAAGTAAAAGCGAGACGCTGAAAGAAATGCACGTTTCATATAAAACAAAACTTTATATCAGTTTTATTTCAGTTCAATTAGTGCAATGTTTATGAAAGTATTCAGATTTTATAACTGTTCTAAATTGTTGTATTAATGTTTTAATGTGTTAAATTAATGTTCAATGACCGCTCTAATAAATACAAAAAACAATTTAAATTTTGTACGCACATTATTATTTAATATTTGAGAAACGCTTCTGTTTAATTGTTAATATAACTTCCCAGATAGCACATGGATGTCCACTGGATGTCCATTGGACGTTCGAGTTCGAACATCGGGACGTCCATAGGCTAACCAAATATAGTCCGACGAACGTCCATAGGAAATCTTATGGACATCTGTTATTCACAACTTCGGACGTCCATTGAACATYCGAARAAAGATCTAAAATGGACCTAATTTTCAATGCTCTACTATTCATAATTATTGGTGGAATAAATTTAAAAAATATATAAAGAGAAGTTTAGGAGCAATAATAAAAATCTAAAATACAGGATAATATTTATTATGAAACATAA
>JANQDE010000524.1:10475-20855 GCA_037157785.1 Cephalotes varians
TACCTTGGTTCAGCGCTTAAGCCTTCCCACCACCTACAAGGTCCTACAGCCCCTAGAGAAGGTACATGACCCAGCCAGTGAAGGCAAGGTCGTGTGGTGACCCAGCCAGTGAAGGCAAGGTCGTGTGGTGACCCAACCAGTTAAGGCAAGATTGCATTGTTATCAGCTCTCTCCGCATGGAGGAGATGCTCAAAGTGTGCACCATTATTTTCTAAGCATACCAGTAATCGACGGCGAAAGTTACGTTGTACATTTTCAAACATTAAAGGAGTTATCGCTTCACAAGCTCTTCTTATTCTTTCCATCATATTCAATCTTATCGTTAGAGCTTCACTATACACTGCATCTTTAACGTATCCCCATAAAAAGAAATCAAGAGGGTTCAAATCTGGTGATTTCGAAGGCCACAGAACTGGTCCATCCCGCCCTAYCCACCGATTTGGGAATCTTTGATTCAAAAACATCCGTACAATACGAGTATAATGAGCAGGAGCACCCTCTTGTTGATACCATAAATTTAGTCTAACTGCAAGTGGAACATTCTCTAGGTATGCTGGCAAATCATTTTCGAGGAATTCCAAATACATTGGACTATTAATTGTACGTTCAAAAAAAAATGAGGTCCAATGACTTGGCCATTGCAAATGCCTACCCATACGTGTAAACTCCAACAATGTTGATTAAGCACCTCACGATACCAATGTGGATTTTCTGATGACCAATAGTGGCAATTATGCCTATTGAGACTACCATTRCTGATGAATGTTGCTTCATCACTGAAACAAACATTATTGAAAAAATCTGGATTTTGATCTAACATCTCAAGAGCTTATCTACAAAATTGTACTCTGAGTACGTAATCGGCCTCACTTAATTCCTGTACCAGAGTAATATGATACGGATGGTAATTGACTGATTGTAACAATATGTGTGCCGTAGTTTGAGGGATTCCCAGTTCTCGTTCTACTTGACGGGTACTAATATGAGGATTTTGATGAACTATAGCCAAAACTGCGAGCAATCTAGGATCATTATTATTATGAAGTCTATTCCTTCGCCTTTCGCGATGAAGTGGATTATTACAAGGTCTCCTTTCAATGTTAATAATTTGTTGAGGATGGCGGCGATCTGGAAATCATTCACCAAAGGTTATAAGAATATCGACTACTTCTGTAGGCGTATAATTTGCATTTTACTGACCAGAATTTTTTATCAGATTACAAATGTTAACAAAAATACATAAACACTTGTGACTTTGGCTAAATGGACAAAATTTTGACTAAATGGACAAAATTTTGAAAGGATACTTAGAGGAACTCCATCAGATGGAAAGTTTAATTTTCGATTTTGAAGGTAGGGTATGCTAATATCTAAAGAATCACGACAAGAAAATACATATGTAGCATAAAATTTTATTAGAAATTTTATTAGANTAGGGGAGAGTTGCCAAATGCGTTGCCTAAATAGTACCTCATTAATATTTTATTTTTTTACTCAATATAAGCAGCATTTAGATAAAAATTAATAATWCCATATTTTTCTTATTAATATTAATCGTTAAATGCTGCTTATATTAACTAAAAATATAAAAYATTGATAAACTACTATTTAAACGGTATGCGCATTTGGCAACTCTTCCTTATTGTTCTGTAAATGTAATGAAATATATTCAAATGAATATTTATTTCAATAATGTAATAATATAATTGTCAATTAAATGTTCAAATAAAATTAGATTGTAAGAAAAAATAAAAGTTATTATGGACATGTATATATATATATATATATATATATATATATACATACACATGTCCATTTTCCTCGAGATATTTAATGTAAAATAGGTTGAAGCATAAAATATAAAATGTATTCTGCATTTATTTGCTTTACAAAGCATTCATTTACAAAATGAAATGTAAAAAATATATCAATTAAAGAGTACAAAATAATTCTTTTCTTATTTGAATAGAAAATAACATTGCACATTTTTGCACATGAAGACATGAAGACTCATTATGTGAAAACTTTCTAAGAACTAGTTAACTTAAATCAGAATTTTAGAGATTTACACAAACTTTGTAATTAATTTGCGGCCATCAGCACTGATACTTCGAGTTACAAAAAGWTTATCTAAATTGAGTAGTACGATTCCAATATTTRTTGTTAATCCGAATGARATTTCATATATTTATGGGAATCTAAACCAATATTTTCGCAAGAATCATAAATAATATAAAACTGCTTAGAATTATCAATAGCAACGTATTTAATTATTCCAAACTGGGGTTCGCTATACTCATTTGCACSTARGCAAAATACAAATTTTGATTTGTATGTAAAATCATTAATTTTAACYCAAGAAATTATACAGCAACTATCATTTTTTAGAAAATGTTTTAAAAAACGATATTCAGACAAGTTTGAAATATTACAAGTATATCTGCCATAGTCTATTTTTGGGTCAAAGCCTTTTTTACTCAAAATGCGATGTGAAAATTTTAGTTGTAAGTTAAGACTTAACGTAAATACAATATTTATGCGTGAGCTTACTAAACGTGCATTAATTTTAGACAGTTTATGAAAACTTTCAAATCTGATAGACGATAAATAGCGCAATGGGCCAAAATCTTTAATTTTTCTTGCATAATGTAATAAGTTATGAAATTTGGGTTTTAATGGTTCAATGGAATAATTCCAAATATAATTTGTGATGATCAGTAATTAATCTTTGCAAGAGATGCAGTTCTTCTACATTATTTTCAAAAGCTACAATGATATGGATAATTTATATTAGAAGTNTGAGCTTACTAAACGTGCATTAATTTTAGACAGTTTATGAAAACTTTCAAATCTGATAGACGATAAATAGCGCAATGGGCCAAAATCTTTAATTTTTCTTGCATAATGTAATAAGTTATGAAATTTGGGTTTTAATGGTTCAATGGAATAATTCCAAATATAATTTGTGATGATCAGTAATTAATCTTTGCAAGAGATGCAGTTCTTCTACATTATTTTCAAAAGCTACAATGATATGGATAATTTATATTAGAAGTAGATACAAATGCCAGTATGGGTCATCCTCCGAAACTTTATCACCAACTAAAATACCAAAATATATTACAAAGGCTGACATTTCAGAAGAAGACATTATTAAAATACCCTGTTTAAGATGATGCTCATTAATTGGTGGAAATGAATTCCCAACATCTGTATTACATCTGTGATTAAAATATCTAATTCTGCTGTTTAATAAGAGAAAAGAGAAAAATAATTTTCTTTTATTAAAGAATTTATAATTTTGGACATATCATACCTTGTGRCRTAAGAGCAAGTGTCAGAGTTGGAGTCACAGAAGGCGTCGAAATAGGAATCACGGAAAGCTGAGAAGGGGTTTTTGTTTCTTTACCCAAATTATTATTGAAAAAATAATTTTGCAATGCAATTCTTGCACCTATTGATGGTATAATTTCAGCTAGTTCTGGACTCCGATTAATAACCATGTATTTCAGAGTATTATATTTGACATCATTATCTAAAAATTTGAATTAAGATATAATATAGAGTTTAATGTAAACATTATTATATTATTTTAGATTTAACATATGCACAAACTAGCCTCAAGATGATTTCAATCATATTTTGTCAGTCAACATGATGTCATATTTTTTAAAACAATAATTTAAAAAAAAAAAATTATAAATTACATACACTAAAAAATTGTGGGGAAAAAATTCAAATATTTCACAATCGTAGAAGAACGCTATTACTTTCTCATAAATATTATATGTATAAAAAGAAATTT
The DNA here is from genome assembly GCA_037157785.1 of Cephalotes varians. NCBI lineage: Eukaryota > Metazoa > Arthropoda > Insecta > Hymenoptera > Formicidae > Cephalotes > Cephalotes varians. The sequence goes on from JANQDE010000524.1 coordinate 14,281, forward strand.
GATCACATATTGTCTTGTATACACTGCATTGAAAAAAAATATATTCAGATCAAAGTAACTTTTTCTATACATATCTTTTTAGTAATTGTACATATCTATACATATCTATTATACATATTTAATYTAATTTAGTAATACTCATATAATATTATTAACTATGTACTTTTTACAACTTAGAATAAGTTAGGTACTTTTTTTATATATAATTTTCGTAATTATATTGGTAAAAATAATAATTTGTGAAACTAACATATTAAGAACTTTTATGCTCAACAAAACAGAAAAGTAACAATTCGTTTGTATTGAAAGATGTCACTTTGCTCTGATGAATAACGTATTATAATATTACAAACTTACTTATTAGATTGTCGCTCCAACGCTYTAAATGCAATAAATCCAATATTTGTTTCACTTCTTCCATAGCTGTTAATAAGCACTGCAATAAGTCATTAACACTAAACGACAATAAAGTCTTTTTTTTCCTATCGTACAATAGTACCTGCCTTCTGATGGAGGTTAGGTTTAGGTTAATACGGCTAATATCTTATTAAAGACGTACAAAATTGGAATACAATTCATATCAAGCAAACGATATAACATAAAAAAGGTAACACAAGCCGTTCGTTCTCTCAGAACAGACTTCTCAAGAACGACACTCTCAATCCGCCATATTGCATGATGCAATGCGAATCAAATAAGTAACGTTTTCAAATAAAGATTTGTTTCTAAGAAATAAATGTAATCTCTGGAAATAAATACTTGTCTATAAAAATCAATCTTATTGTAACTAAATATTATATTGCTATGAAAAACATARGATTGCCTCAAATAAATTTATATTTCCAGCAAGAATTAAACGAAATTTTTTTTACAATTAATAAGAAAAATGAGATATATTTCACAGAATTGTATATTCCATCATCCCAATCAAATTTTTTTATAACCAATAAATATCAAAGAAAATGTCACAATAACATTTACTTCTGAGTATTTCGACTTTTTTTTCTCAGTGTGACGTTCAACAAGGGTGAATCAAATAGCATATGCCTTAGATAACATTATAGATAATGCGTTACATGAAAAATAAACGTATGTTAAAGAGATATCTGATTTCTTTCTATTTTTCCATCCTAGTTTCCATCTCGTTTCCATCTCAGCGGTTTCGAATTACATTGCCGCGCCCGGCTTGTCGTAAAAATCATTAAATACATACTCTTTAAAATGAATGTATAAAATATAAAATTATTTTTAAAAATAATTTATAAAAAGTTTTAAAAATGCGAAGGATAGAAAAATATAACATTGGTAAAGAGAAGAAGGAGGAGGCGAGAACTATGGGAGAGAAGAGTGGCACGTAAGAGAAAAGATGGTAAGTAAAAAAGAGCGGCGGCGGCGCACCCTACCTCGCGAACTCTACCTCGCGGACCCCAGACCCTACTTCGCGGATCCCGTAACGCACTTCCAGTGACGTCATTTCCCGTGACATGACCCCCTCTCCCGGGACGTCATCCCCTTCATGACGTCATCTCCGCGGCCCTCATCCCCCGCGGATCCTCGCAGATTCTTCCCCGCCTCTCACCCCCCTCGGAGTTTCCAGGTTAGAACCCGCCTAGCTTTCCTACTTCAATTTAATATTCTGATACTAATAAATAACTTATATAAATGATACTATTACATTTTATAAAACCTACAAAAGGATTATTATTGAAAAATTAAATACATTAAATATAATGAGGTAATCATTATAATATTATAGCAAAAGTTTGCATCTTATAAAGTCTACTTGAAAATGTCTAATTGAAATTGCAAAAAATATTATCCCACAGATGATACAAAATTTGGAAATGTTTCAGGGTCTTCAAGATATCGGATACAAAGCGATCTTTTTAGGTATCGGATTACCTGAGCCGAAGAGTATACCGATCTTTGAAAATTTTACACCGCAAATGGGCTTCTACACTTCAAAGAGTTTTCTGCCCATTGTCGCGAAAGGCAGCAAACCGGGGATGTGCGCTTGTAAAAATAATCAGGAACTTCCATCTCTTCGAGGCAACGTGATCATCCTTGGCGCGGGAGATACCGCTTTCGATTGCGCCACTTCCGCTCTGCGATGTGGTGCCAAGAAAGTTTTCATTGTCTTTCGGAAAGGTTTCACCAACATACGGGCTGTTCCAGAAGAGGTAATCGTTATTTGCAAAACATTTTCTCTTTTCATTATTTAAAGTATAATCTAATCTGAAAATCATTAGAAAGAACTTTAACATAAGAAGTTAAATTTAAAATTTTTTAAGTTTAGTTATATATTTAAAAATATATAAAGTCTGATATCCTAAAATTGTTTTTAGATGGATTTAGCAAAGCAAGAAAAGTGCGAATTCATACCTTTCCAATCACCGAAACGAGTCATCCTTCGCAATGAGAGGATCGCCGCGATTGAATTTTGCAGAACCGAACAGAATAAGAATGGCGAATGGATAGAAGACGAAGAACAAAAGATCGTTTTGAAGGCGAATTTCGTGATTTCGGCTTTTGGTTCTGGGCTGTATGACTCTGCTGGTGAGTAATATTGTTTCGACGTACACACAAAATTATAAATTAGAACATTATTCAATAGAAACATTTTAGAAAATTTTAAATGTGCAAGTAAATAAAAGCAGTGGATGTAAAATGAAAATATAGATAATGTATCAAATTATTTAGAAAATAAAATAGTTATTTAGTTTTCATGAAAGTCTAAAGAGTTTTTTATTTGTCGAAATAATATATTATAAAATATTATTTTCTTATATCATAAAAATCTAAATTAATATGTATATAACTTACATAAAAGAAGAAAATATAATGCCAATATAAAATAGCAAGAAACAAAATAAAGAAGCAATAATAAATTCAAAATAAAGATAAATTATTTTCAATAAAATTATGAAATTCTATTACGAAACAGTGAAGCGTGCCATGGCACCGGTTAAGATGAACAGATGGAACTTGCCGGAAGTGGACGAGATCACGATGATGACTTCGGTATTAGGTGTGTTCTGCGGAGGGGATCTTGCGGGTATTGCCCAGACAACCGTAGAATCCGTGAATGATGGAAAGACAGCTGCATGGTACATTCACAAATATATACAGGTTTGTATAGTTAGTACATTGTCTCCATAATTACCAACAAAGTCGCCAATTCTTTACAGAATATCACGGATTTCATTTAGAATGAGACATTCTGAGTGCATATAATATTATTATCTATTCTAATATAATAACACTGCAATAATAAAATACTAATTTTAATAATTAATATTATACAATAAAAAATTTGTTTTTATTTTTATTTATGAATTTACAAGTAAATTTATAGAACGCGTAAAATAAATTTTTATTTGTATAAATTCATATTTCTTATTTTTTAAAATGGATAAAATAATTCTGATATGACTCCTTTTTATATCTTGATTTTTGTATTGTCTAGGAATTTTATGGTTTAACAGTTCCGATAACTCCGCAATTACCAAAATTCCACACCGCCGTTGACGATGTTGACCTCAGTATTGAAATGTGCGGGATAAAATTTGAGAATCCTTTTGGTCTTGCTTCCGCGCCACCTTGCACCTCTAGCGCAATGATTCGGCGAGCTTTTGAGGCCGGCTGGGCCTTTGCTATCACGAAAACCTTCTCTTTGGACAAGGTTCAACCTCATTTCGTGAACTATTCACCAAATCACAAATAATGAAATATTATTATAATTATTACACTTATACTATTTCATTCTCAAATTCTCGATATTTCATAGGATCTCGTCACCAATGTATCGCCGCGCATTGTCAAAGGCACTACATCTCGTCATCATTACGGACCTGAGCAAAGTAGCTTCCTGAATATTGAATTGATATCGGAAAAAACCGCCGATTACTGGTGCGGCAGTATCACTGAACTAAAACGAGACTTTCCCACAAAGGTATACATACTTTTGCTTAAATTATGTAATAGAGAGAATTTACATGAATAATAAAATTAAAATAATTATATTTTTATTATTCATTCATTATTATTAAATATTATATATACAAGGTGAATCATAACGTTTGTATGAACGTTTTACCATCCCGGGGAAAAGTTATATATATACAGGGTGTTCCGCGAGAATTCCGACACCGCGCATAGGAAGGTAGATGGGATCGAGATGAACATAAAAGTCCCATACCRTYYAGCGATATTCGCAATAATAATCGAGATATTAATTTTTGAAATTGTACTAATGAGAGCGCGCCGAGAGAAGCGCTCCAGCCGCTCGAGGTATAGCCCGGCCCAGTGTATCATAACATTGGCTGTGGGTGAGGCCTTTGCTCGGCACGCCTCCCCTCTTGCCTCTCCAAGGCCCCGCCCACAGCCAATGTTATGATACACTGGGCCGGGCTATACCTCGAGCGGCTGGAGCGCTTCTNAAAAGAGTAATGTTTATATTACCGCTCAATGGTACATTTTCTATGTGTAACCTTTTCTTTTTAATAATAATGCACGGCACAGCATTGGGCTTAATGATTGAACCTTTCGCTTTGTTGATGATATCTTCTTTTTGAAAATGATTTGAACATAATTTAGTTGTTGTGTTCAAAACTTTTTCATTGATGCCACAAAAAGACAGCCATTTTTCACGAAATTCCTTATTTTTCGGAAATCTATTTTATATATAAACAAATAAATATAAAACATTGAATATCATTAAATAATATATAAAAACATAACCTATTTGTTATCACATAATTCAATGCATGCATATAATATTTTATACAGTTACTTACGTATAATATGAAACCAATTTATCGCGATTGCCACACAACACACAATATGCGTTTAGCATTTTTGCTATGTATTTAACGTTTCTGTAATAATAACGTATAATCAACGTGAAATACATGTGAGATTGACAACTGAGATCAACGCATGCGCATTACAAACATTTGGGAGTCTATAGCTTTCTCTCTCGCACAGATGTTTGCTTCAGGCTCAACGTTCAATTCCTCTTCCATATTATATATGTTCTAAGGGGGTAAGGCACCGCCGCCATGTTTTCTTTCTCTTCCTTCATCTCACATCATACACCGCTACCATGTTTTCTCTCTTTTCCTCCATCTCACATCATACACGTTCTTTCTTCTCTTTCCCACTCATACGCGTTAAACAAAGTCGCTATGGCACGCGCTGAGTAATCCGCTGACTTGCAAAGCCCTGCTCCATCTCATACATGTTCTCTACTATCCTCAAATATAAACTTTTATATGTATATTCAATTTTTTAATTTAAAATTTTTTTACAATTTTTCCAATTAAAAATAATATAAATGATTTTTAGTTCTATTTTGGGTACATACATATATTAGACGTCCTCGTCCCCCCAGTTCCAAATTGTGGAGTTCATCTCCACGCTAGGATTTATTTTATTAAAAATGATTAAATTAAATTAAATTAAATTAAATGATTGAATTAATACTGTAACGCGGTCCGGGGTCCGCGGGGTAGGGTCCGAGAAATAATAATAATAATAATAATAAACTTGTATTCATTTTTATTCAAATTTTTTTTAATTTTTAATTCCAATTTTCTGATTCGTAAATTTTTTCCCCGAATAATATACTTAAATTTAGAACATCTTCGTCTCCATCCCATATTGTCATATTTGCTTTTCGCTCAATTCTACGATAATATCGAGTACATTTCCTTTCAATGGAATTCATGAAGCCTTTTATCTTGATGTCACCACGATATAAAATCATAAAACATAATAAATCATAAAACAAAATAAAATGTAGACGTTAAAACATATTGTACAATACAAATTATAGAAATATTCATCTTATCTTCTTTCTCCGAAATCTTAACGATAGTACATTTTTTATATGTACTTGCGTCACCGCTTGGCGGTCAACCCATATCCACTAAAAAAAAAATTTAATTATTAGAACATAGACAATGCACAATCACACATATAGCACAAAAACATTTACACCATCGTCAGGAAATGTTACTTGAATGATGTTTTTTAAATCAGTCATTTTATTTCGCGTGCTAGAAACTTACTGACAGCATGAAGAGAGAAGGATCACAACCATCTCAAAATTTAGAGTAGAGATGCATGATATCATTTATGAAATACAATATCGACATCATGTACGGAGAGGACATTGCCTCTTACACGAGAAAGAATCGCGAGAAGAGCTTCTTTTATCTAACTCATTATATGTTACTTACTGATACATCTTAAAATCGCATCACAATAATATTTTTTAAACCACTATCAAACCACTTTCAACCATTATTAAACCATATCGAACATTTATCGAACGTCTATCAGACCACTATAGAACACTTATCGAACATCTATCGAACATACTGCATAGTATAAAAACATCTAGATTATTCAATGATTCTATGTCTTCATAATCAGCATCCAATGTTTCGATGATTATGTCATTTCTCGCGTCGTTTTTGAGCGTGTCCTTCACCACTCACGTTTTTGATATACCTTAACATATTATTGAAAGTAGCATAATAGGGCCGGTTCTAACCCGGGAGCTCTGAGGG
>JANQDE010000524.1:27716-62375 GCA_037157785.1 Cephalotes varians
ATTAGTAGATTTGATACGAGCGATTACACAATCGATAACGTGTATGGCATTCCACTTACCAATAAAAAAGTACCGGGCTTGATGAAGGAAAATAATGATGCTATCATAACAGGATTCGTCGGGCTTAGAGCAAAGATGTACGCCTTACATATCGACGGCAAAAAAGATACGAAAAAAATCAAAGGTGTTAAGAGTAACGTTGTTACCAAGTCGATAACACACGATTTCGACGATTACATACGGAGTCTGTTTGACAAAACTGAAATGACGCGAAAGCAATCGTGTATGAGATCAAAATTACATGAGATGTACACGATATCCGAAACAAAAATTACTCTAAGTCCTTACGATGATAAGCGATACATTGTGTCAGATTCTGCCGACACCCTATCATGGGAACATTATAAAATACCATTGTAAATAAATTTATATAATATATTTTATACATATAATTATATATAATATATTTATACGTATTTTATAATAATGTATAATACAATATATTTATATATTTTATAATTATATATTTATATATTTTATAATTATATATTTATATATTTTATAATTATGTATAATATATTTATATATTTTTATATATTTGTGTATAATATAATATATTTATATATTTTGTATAAATATACATGTATATGATATATTGTTTTAATTTATTTTACAACACATTATTTTTGTGTATCCATGAATTGTGTGAATTGTTAAATCCCAGCCATTTCACATAAATTTTATTGCTCCTTTTGCGCAGCACTTTTTCGACGAGATACACGTCAGAATTAGCAACGTGATGCAACTCGTATTCATAGAATCCTTCAGCTATGGATTTTCCGCAGGAATCCTTTAGTAGATACGGAATTAGTTTTCTGCACTTTGACGATTTTAAATACCTCCGTGGTCCAATTTGGCGTGTAACCTTTCTCAAACATTGTCTTGAATTTACTCACGCGTACCGAATCGCCCACTCTGAATCGCGCGGATGGGGCGATATTTATGCGACTGTATACCATCGTTAAGAGTTTGTCGGCGATCATGGGAGTTACGTCAATAGGTCTCATACCGATTGTCCGACTCTGATGAAGATGTGGTAACAAATCAATCCATCTGTAATTTTCATTGAGCGTAAACTATTTCCATATATCATTCTTCAACGTACGGTTAAATCGTTCGACAAGATGCTTTTATTACGGAATATGTCGAATAGTTTGATACCATGTTTCTTCAAGAGTTTCTGCACGTTTGCATTATAAAATTCCTTTCCTCTGTCAGTTTGCAAATTTTTTGGACATCTTTCATCGTCTCGAATTATCTTTGCGATCACGGTAGCTATATCATTTCCGCTCTCAATCTTGAGCGATATGATCCATGCATACTTGCTCAGCATCGATGGTGAGAATGTAATGGTAATCTTTGCTGAATCGCGTGTAAGGACGCATCTCGATTAAATCCGCTTGCCACAAATCATCACATCCGCAAACTATGACGCGTCTTCATGGAAAATTTATTCTTGTCGGAGCATGCAGTTCCTTCACCAGCCGACGCTTCTCGGAACTTCTCTTTTCCAGACATCATGATATATGATACAATATTATTTATTCATAGTTATCACTTGCTAAATCTTTTGAAACTCATTTATCATAATCTGCATGTTATTTTGGAGCGTTGCAATCTTTTTTTCGATTTTGTCCTATCGATCTTTCAAAATTTTCACGCTCTGTAGCAACGTAACGTTTATTAGCGACATCAACATCATCTACTGGTAACGCTACGTGTCTAATCTTGCGCGACTTTGCGTCAAAGCAACTGCACCCATACAAATAGCGTTACTGCGCACGACATTTCTAAGTAATCCGCTCCATTGGTAATATGGTTCTGCTCCGCTTTTTCCGAGCGATGTCCCAAACTTCTTGACCGGCATTTCAATATTTACAGAATGACGAGTGTCGCGCGGTTTAATTTATAATGAGGTCGATTTCGCAGAATTCCTCGATAATCGACAAGATCTCATTGTCGTGGGCATTATGACCCGCTTGGCGCGATGTCTTGAGTAATCGGAGACGATCCACAAGTTCATTGGACCAATCAATCTTGTAATCAATCTTGTTGTTGTTTAATGTTACGGTGCGCGATATACCTCTACCGACTCTTTTACTAGACAGCAAAGGTGCGATTATACTCTTATACTTGTGCCTCTTGTTATCCATTATTGGATAATGCGTGCTGTGACCGCATTTGTCGCCAATAGAATGCTTTTGTATTTCTGCTTGTCAGCATTCGTGTAGATAGTTTCATCGGGAAACTTCTTAAAAATTAATTCGTAGAGATCTGGTGTTCCCGGATATCTTTTTCCATCTATTTTTTTTATTATATTATATCATCATTCTTGTCCAAGTCGATACGTTTGTCATCGAGCATCGTTCCATCGCTGCTAAAATAAACTCCGTAAACATTGTCTATATTTACAGCCTTTTTACCGCTTAATACTACTTCCAGATATTTTTGTCCCACTGGATCATAGTGTGTCTGCAACTTTCCTTGTCCATCGGACGTTTGCAACGAGTGTCGAATGGATGACACGAACGATTCATCGGCGACTTCGAAAACCTCGACAGAGAGAGTATGTGAATGTTTGTACGATAGTTTATGTTGTAAAATTTTGAACGCTTCACTCAAATTAGGCACAGTTTTCGATCGTTTTCGCTTGGGTTTTAGCTCTTCTTCTCCCAAAAAGAACGTTTCGTTCTCACCTGATTCCGCATCAGATTTCTCGCCAACAGTGTTTTCGACAATCTGTTTCAAAAGTTCGACGATGGGTTTAAAGCGTCTTTCCAACGCGATATCTTCCTCCATCTTACCAGCATTTAAAGCGCGATATTTTTTAGGAATCGAATCGCTCGTTTTCACAATCTGTTTCGCTATCCTCTCACGATCTTTAATCTTCTCATCCATGTTGGTAACCTGTCGATGTATCGTCGACAACTGATGTTACGGTATCGCAAAATCATTAAATCCTTTTCTATATCGCCCATCGGTGAGTGTCCTTGTCAGTCACTCCATATTTTAAGGAATCCATATTTTTGTCGTCAACAATTGCGACATAATTCGCAGAAATCCTCGTAGGACATGTCGGTGATCGTTATACATGTGTTTCAGATTGATACCATCCTGTTTGAAAAGAATCAAGTGATTTGCGTTGTCGCGTATAAGATACTTTGGTATCTTTGCATATATCTGACAGAGATAAAAGGAGTCGACGTCCGCGTGTCGACCCATTGAAAAGTATTCTCTTATCGCGTCTTGCTTGTCGCCACATTATCAAAGATAAAGATGGAATTCGAAAACGCCTCACTCGATGATACAATGTCACTGTTATTATGTAAAATAACCAATTTCTTCTATCGGCGCAAGTAAATTCTTTAAATTCTTTAAATATCGATACTTTGGTTGTTGAAGCGATTTCGAATATATGTACATGTTCTCGAAGCGTACGCCCTGTGGACTTTCCAGTAAGCTTATCAACACGTTTGTCTTGCCACAGTTACGGACCGCAAATGATACCACGTATAGAAATCGGTAACATGTTTCCATGTTTGCTTATCTTTTTTTCAATTATTAATCTGTCATCGAAATTAGTCATTTTGATTGTCTGTGTCTGCCGCACGAACCGCATGTTTTCTCCCATCTACTGAAAATAATATAGAACGGTCCTATTTATAGAGACGCGCTGGACAAAATTGTTAAGTAATCAAAATGTTTCTCAGTAAGTAATCATAATGTCAGATAACCGTACAGAGTTCAACTGCAGAACAATTAAAATACATTCCAAAAGTTGTTTTGTTACGAGAATTTCGCAATTGCATAGATCAATTGTGGGACAGATTGTACGAGCATATAAGAGCCGATTCGGAAATTCAACAATATCGTCGGCGTCTGAAACACTGATTTATCGTGTCATCAAACGCATATTGACGGTCCGGCGCTATTGATAAAGAATTATAGCGAATGTCAAGTTTGTTCAATCGTGCGATAAATGCTCTTACTTTCGAATTGCATATTCTCGGCTATCAGTTTTGCGATCTGGGAACGCATTTAGAAAAGTGATTAACCAGAGGCGGCCGAGGTATTAAATTCATTAGACGCAGCATGTCGCGAGCACGACATCTTATTCGCGTAGCAACGATCTCGCTGAACGACACGTGGCTGACAATATACTCGCCACGAAAGCGCGGAAACGTATTGCCGCGAGAGATTCGACTCTCGGAGAAAGAACTGCTGCAGCAGCCGTTTGGGCTGCTATGAAGGCCAAGACAAAAATCGGTATGAAAACAAGTTTGAAAACGAAGAAGAAGAAGAAGAAGAAAATAAAGCGAATACTTCCGGTAGCGAAACGCGGTGGTATTCTACCAATCCTACCGTTGTTGGGGATTCTCGGTTCATTGGCCGGCGGAGCGGCTGGAATCGCGAAAGTGATGAATGATAACAAAACGCAACGTCAACTGGAAGAACGGAAACGTCATAATCGCGTCATGGAAAGTCATGGACTTTATCTCGCATCGCACAGTAGGAAGAAAGTGGATTTTTTTGGACAAATTAGGCTACAGACCTTCTGAACGAATCGCAATGATTTTTTTTAAATTAAAACTTAATTAATTTCTTAAAAGATTGTCGAGTCTAAATTTTGAATTTTGCTATTATTTATTAATAAAATTATTAAAACAATAGCGAAAAATGTAAATGTTGTTTAATTTATGGTTTAATTACAAAATCATTGTAGATTCAAATAGTAAATATGAAAAAAAAATTATATTATTGTTATAATTAATTAATTAAAATTAATTATAACAATAACACAATATAATTTATTTTTTTTTCATATTTACTATTTGAATCTACGATGATTTGAATTATAATTAATTAATTTTAATTAATTGATTCATTATAATTAAATTAATTATATTATTTATTATTGTTAAACCATAAATACATAAACTCTGAATCTGTAAACCCTAAACCTATAAACTTTCATCATCATTTTCGGATTTTTTGTCTTTCTCTTTTTCAGCATCGATTTTTCAGCGTTTAATAATTTTATGTGTAAACTCTTGTGGTTCTTCAGACATATATCCAATCGAAAGTTTAAAATAATCTATAATTTATTATATTTGTACACTAAGAAATGTTAAATATCAATTTAACACAAAATAACATAATTACATTATGTTAAATTAACACTCGGATATGTTAAAAATTCAACACAAAAATTTTAACAGGGATCGTCTTTAACACAAATACAAAATGTTTTTTACTGTGTAATATAGACAAACAATGTCGGTAAGCTGATACATTAACATCTCTAATTTTAATTGCGTTAATGTCATTCATAATGTTATACAGAAAATTATTATTCGCTCTCGAACAGGACATGTGCGACATACATCTCGTGAACAAACAAATGAAGACCTATTTCACTATCTTCTAGCATATAGCTTCTCGGATCCGTACATAATCAGTTTAAGAAAAACTCCCCGAAAAACAGAAAGACAATTATACACTGATTCATTCGAGCTGCTTACCGATGCTGAAAAAGAGAAAGACAAAAAATCCGAAAATGATGATGAGAGTTTATAGGTTTAGGGTTTACAGATTCAGGGTTTATGTGTTCAGGATTTAACAATAATAAATAATATAATTAATTTAATTATAATTAATTAATTAATGAAAATTAATTGATTATAATTAATTATAACAATATAACTTATTTTTTCTTCATATTTATTATTTGAATTTACGATGATTTTGTAATTAAATCATAAATTAAACAACATTTATATTTTCCGCCATTATTTTAATAATTTTATTAATAAATAATAGCGAAATTCAAAATTTGAACTCGACAACCTTTTAGGAAATTAATTAAGCTTTAATTAAAAAAAAAATCATTATAATTCGTTCAAAATTGAGGTCTGTTGCCTAATTTATCCAAAAAAATCCATTTTCACTGTGCGCCGTATAAGTGCGGGCAAGGTGTCTCGATGAAAAAATAAAAACGTCCAAGAAACATTAAAAATGCCAAAGGATGTTACCACAAACGTACAATTACAACAACTGGCAAACCGTATGCGCATTCCATATTTTAGATGTATTTTCATGCGTACTATCTTATCAAGAGGAGTACATCGAAACGAGAGCGGTATCTGGATAATGCTGAGGGACCGAATACTTATGGGTGGTATATGCAAAAAGGGGGAATCGCGCAATTTATTTCGACAGTTTTTTTGGCAATTTTCGACTGCCGAAAGAATTAATACGATATTTAGAAAATAATATGACACAAATCGAGTATAATCGCACGCCTCATCAACGTTACGATCAAAGCAATTGTGGTCAACTGTGCCTGCAATTTCTACGAATGGTTGATAATCAATTTAAAGACTGACATTGCGTTGTTTAAATTCAGTATCAAACATGTCATTGACATTTACACTGACCGGCAAGAGTAGCATCCTCGCGGTAAGCTACTTTCCAGCCGTAGATTTGAGCGATGACGATTACGAGCTCGGTCTGACAGATTTTGAAACTTATACGATACCTAATGTAAATTCATCAAATAATAAATTTTACTTTGACAAAGATGACAAGGAAATTGTTATTCCTGTAGGATCGTACGAACTACATAAGATATAGACAAGCATCTGAAACGCGCAATTTCAAAAGATTTCGTGAAAAAAAAGACACTTCGCAAAGATGAAGACGATGAGAGCGAGTACCCGCTGATAATTCGCGCCAACAAAAATATGATGAAGAGTGAGATCAAGTGCGCTTATCAGATAAATTTCATCAAATCCTACAACATTGGATTGCTGTTAGGATTCTCATCGAAATGTATAGTGGAATCGCGACAATGACACGAATCGGATGTACTGATAAATATTATCAACATAAATATTATTCGCGTTGAGTGCAACGTGACTTCCAGTGCATATAGCAACGACACGTGCGTACACACGATACATGAATTTTCGCCGAATGTACCACCAAGATATAAAATATCGGAAATGCCTGCACAGATCATTTACCTTCCAATCATCACACGGAGCATTATAGACCTAACGATTCGCATTGTTGATCAAGACGGTCGATTGCTCGATTTTCGCAGAGAGGAGATCACTATTAGACTGCATGTACGGAGACTATATGAGATTCTCGTATTGAATGAACAAGTAAAACCGACAATTTTTAACGCAGAGACGATAATCAAAAATATTCATAGAAAAGACAATAAAACATCGAGGAAGAAACTTCCTGCGGCGAACGTTGAATTTTTAAAATCATTGGGTTTTATCGTACGAAATATCTGAGATAGCAGATCCTGAACATAGGAGGTGAGCCGATTTTCGATGATCGCGTAGTCAAGATTGAAACTCACACGTACAGTCCGTATGCCAACACAACGTTTGGACATAGCGACGAGATAAGAATACCCATACAACAGCAAGATTTATACACGTTATCATGCGAAAGTTTTCTGTACGTCGAGGGAAGATTAACGGTAAAGAGAGGGAACGACGAGTCGCCGACAACGCTTAGAAATAATTGCGTTGCATTCATGTTTGACAAAATTCGATATGAACTCAATGGTGTTGTGATTTATCGTAACAGAAATGTTGGAATTACCAGAACTATCAAGAACTATGTATCGCTGACAAAGCTTTAATTATGCGGAATGCAGGATGGGACATATTATATCGACCATACCAGAAGGATACTTTAACTTTTGCATACCGCTCAACACGCTGTTGGATTTTTGCGAGGATTATAAACGCGTAGTTGTTAACGCTCGTCACAAATTGATCTTGATACGAGCGCGCAGCGACAACAATTGTCTTGTTGTGGGAAATCCAACAACGGAACCGGAAATTGATTTACTCAAAGTGCAGTGGCGAATGCCTCACGTTATTTTAAATAAGGTCAATAAATTATCCTTGCTACGAGCTTTGGAGAGCGGACGATATTTAAGTATAAGTTTCCGCTCATGGGATCTGTAGGAGTACCCACTGTTGCAGAGCACAACCAAACATTCATGGGCCGTCACGACTCAGCTGAGTCGCAGTCTTGACGGCCCATGAATGTTTGGTTGTGCTCTGCAACAGGAGAAACCGCGATACGTTATCTTTGCTCTATAGACTGGTCGAAAGAATATCATGTCTCGAGATGTCAGTGTGTTCGACGATTGTAATTTGATTAACGTAAAACTATATCTAAACTCTGAATTTTATCGTACGATGATCTGAATGTAGACTTTGATAAAAACAGATATGCCATCCTGTTTGATATGAATGCACGTTTTCGTAAAGCTTATTACGGATACGACTACTACGAAATGTTGTTCACCGTGGTCACGTTTTTAACGAATGGACCTTTTGTAGTCATTGACTGCGCGCAACAGAACGAGTCCATCAAAAGCACCACTTTAGATGTATGAATAGAATTTGATTGCAAAGAGAATGTACCCGCGAATACTGCCGCCTATTGTCTCAGCTTACACGATTGCGTTGAATACTGTCCGTTGTCCAACGTAATGCGCAAGATCATGTAAATTGCGAATATGTCGGGATAAATAAAAATTGAGATGCTTTGCAATGGAGCGTAGTCTCGAAAAACTGTTCATCATGATCGTAACCAACGTTTGTAAACCTACAAGGATTCATTGGGAGTCGGTTTGTTGTGAAGGAAGTGGCGGTGCTAAAAAAGGGGAGCATTCTCTCCCATTACATTTTTACAAGTCCTTATCTATAGAATCTACAAAATCCGAAAGATCTTGCGCTTCCTGGTTGATTGCGAATCATCGCGGATTGCAATGGGAAGTCGGGATGATCCCGTACATCATGGCGAGACATATTATTACATCGGCTGTAGTTGATACCGAAAACGATGACGCTCTCGTTAATATTAAGGGATATCAAAAACGAGAATGGTTGAAGGACATGCTCGAAAACGAGAGATGTCATAATCATCGAGACATTGGATGCTGATTACGAAGACATAGAATCATTGAATAATCTAGATGTTATTAATTTGTTACGAGGAGAGATAGAATACTAAAGATACAATACTAAATTAAACAAGAATTAAAATAAGGAAACGGGATTAAGTACATAAAAATTAATAATACTTGACCTCGTAACGTAATAGCGATACATCACGTACTTGGCGCGGTCGGTTCTCCGAATGCCAACCGCAGCAAGTAAATACGGAATCAAACGGAACTATATAACCGTCCGGACAAAAGCAAGCGGCGGTTCAAAAAAAAAAGTTCAGAAGTTGAGAGAAAAATTGGGGAGTCGATCTCGCGTGCGTTAAAATAAGGAGACACTGTGTAAAAGTTAACCAACTTTATTTTATAATAAAAGTGATCTTTCAATAAAAAGAGTGAAGTGAGTTGTTCATCCCTGCACTGCTCTCCGGAACCCACAACAAACTGGTGGCAGCGGTGGGATACTTCCAGGAAGTTACAGACCTGAAAGAAAAAAAAAGGGGCACTAAATCAATTGGTTGTGATAACAACCAATAACCTTAAGAACAACCATAAAAACGATAGCAAAAACCAGATCAAGCAGCAGCGGACACGTACAAGACCTGTGATAACCAGGCGGACGGAAAAGCTTCCGTCAGAAAATAACACAGCCAAGCGATCAACGCACGGAGACTCCGAAACCTAAGGAGGACAGCCAGCACCGACCTACGACACCTTCGCCGCATCAACGCCCCGCACTCAGCTGATAAGGCGCCGAATCATCGTATCGTCAAACATCGAGAGCCAACGAGCCAGCCACCGAGCGAAAATCAACATGCGAGCGATAATCTTAATGTAAGTCAATACTTTCATATGTAGCACGTTGCGCTTATATTCAGTGCGAGGAATAATCCGAATCAAGCGAATTCGAACAGCCCTTGGCTATTGTATAATACAGCCAGGCGAGCAAATCGAGAATCATCGATAGCGATTGCAGCTAACGCACTTAATGAAATACGCGAAAACGTACGTAGGGCTTTAGAWTACCCCAGCGAAAGTGAAACGAGCCCTCCCGTTCATATAATTACGGAACGCGAATTCTCATTTAACGAAATCGATCATAGCATACTCGCGAATATTGAGAATAATAGACCCGCGATCGAACGCACCAGACATTTCGGACAAATAAATAGACGCAACTCTTTAACGCAACTCGACGAAAGTATTTTTGGTCCCGACGAAACCTATCAAGCACAACTTGGAGAAATGGTCCTCCTGTCGAACCGACAGCCCAATTACCACGCCAAGAAATAGAAAATGAAATTCTGCGACTGCGTAACACACTAGGACAAAACAAAGTATGTGGAAGAACCGAGACCTGGAAGAAGGGTCACCTTCGATAACCAATCTACCGAAAACATGTTATTTCACGAACTATTGCAAGAAATTCGGGAATTACGGATACAAGTCGGAAGCAACCGCAACGAGCGCGAACCTTTCGTAGAAGGAAATAGAACTTCGCGAAACTTCCACGACAACGCATTGGACCTTACATATGGGCGAGCTCTCAGTGACGTACGGAATCAGCCGGGAGTTTCTATCAGTTTCTTGAACCTAAAGGAGGCGCGTAATAAGATCCCCGAGATCGACGACACATCTCGGAATCACGTGCGCGAATTTCTAAACTCGTGCAACTATGAAGAACATACATCCTGCGGACGAGCAAACCTTACTGGAAGCCATTATCTGTACTAAATTCAAGGGGAAGGCGATGATAGATTTCCACATCCGCACCATTGTAAATTACGAGCAATTAAAAAGAGAACTAGAAATCGAATATCTAGGGAAAAGAAGTACCGCGCATTTACAATTGGAATTTAATTCTTTGAAACAAAAGTCGAATGAAAGCGTACAAGAATTTGGGCGTTGCGTGGAAAATATAGCAATGGAGTTATACGAATCCATGGAGGAAGGACAGAATCATACGCCAGAGCAACAACGCGCTATATTAGATAATATTAAGACGCAAGCCTTACATAACTATCAGACCTGATTACACGAAAGTATCAAGTTACTAGTACGAACGTACTATTATAAAACTTTGCGAGAGGCCATCACTGGCGCAAGTGCCGAAAAAAAGGTCAACGAACCAATTGTGCGAAAACCCGCGTATCAAGGCCAAAGTAAATTCGACGCAAGAATCCGACACCCGCAAAATCTCGTATGTCAAAAGTGTGGCAAGATAGGTCACTACGGACGAGATTGCCGCACTAGCCGATATGCGAATCGGTTTACATTGCCAAAAGCGGAAAAACCGGCAAACGTAAATAACATTGAGAAATATTGCACATATTGCAAAAGGAAGGGACATAAACGCGACGGGTGCTGGTCATTGAAAGGACGCCCCGAAAAGGAACAACCGAGACGAGATGACGGAAAAGGAAGGTAAGTGAACACTACCGTAAGGATACAAAAAAATAAATTGCTGACAAGGAGCGAAGAGTCGCTCAGTAGCAGTAGCTACGAAGAAGAGAAATCTAAAACAAAGGCGACGCGAGCCGCACGAGTATCAAGTTACGCAGGTGACCGGCTCGGGCACGGCCACCGAATTGCATTTTATTACTCTACCCATTCAAGAGACAAAAAAGGATAGAATGAGTTTTTTGTTAGATACAGGCGCGACTCTCACTCTAATAAAAGTAGGACATTTAAAAGGAGACACTCTAATTCGCGAAAAATAATTAGCTCTCACTAGAGTGACGGGGCACAAAATATATACACTTGGTAAGATTAAAGCGACAGTAATCGTAGGAAACCGCGAAATTCGACACACAATGCACGTGGTAAAAGACGACTTCCCTATAGATTACGAGGGAATACTCGGGAACGATTTCCTAACAAAGCAACGAGCAAAGTGTGATCACGGAAAAGGGCTAGTACGCATAGGTGAAGTAAGCTTTAAGCTCCATCCGTTTAAAAAGATAACATTGACGCCTCGTAGTGAAACGATCGTGCAGGCTGTAACTAATAGAAATAGAAATCGTAGGTTCCCAAGAAACTAAACCGGGAGTATTCATAGGCTGTTGCCTAGTAGAACCGGAAGAATACACGTGTCCAATAAGCGTAATTAATACAACAGAAGAATCCGTGGAAATTACGACACCGCTCGTAACCGTAGACGAACTACGCGGGAATGACCGCACAAGCATACTCACATTACAACAGACCAAGAGCGAGAATTACGAATTAATGCAAGAACGAAAAGAAAAATTATGCAAACAGCTGCGCCTAGAACATTTAAATAGAGAAGAGAAAAAAGCAATAGAAGACATATGCGAGAACTTCTGCGACATATTTCATTTGGAACAAGATACTTTGACGTACACAACTGCGATAGCACATGAAATCACCACGAGAGTAGATAGTGCGCCGGTGAACGTTCGACCATATAGATTACCGGAGAAGCATAAGGAAGAAGTGAATCGAATCACGAAGATGCTTGATGACGGAATTATACGACCTAGCATGAGTCAGTGGAACGTGCCGTTACTGGTCGTCCCAGAGAAAACCGACGCTTCAGGGAAACAAAAACTACGCATTGTAGTAGATTTTAGAAAACTTAACGACCTCACGATAGGAGATTCCTTCCCTCTGCCAAACATAACAGATATCCTTGACCAACTAGGAAGTGCGAAGTATTTTTCCACTTTAGACCTTGCTTCAGGATACCATCAAATTCCGATGCATGAGGAGCACAGACATAAAACCGCCTTCTCCACACCTTACGGCCATTTCGAATTCAATCGAATGCCGTTTGGGTTGAAAAATGCACCGGCCACATTTCAACGATTAATGAACTCGGTGCTTACTGGAATCCAAGGACTCAGGTGTCTTGTATATCTCGACGATATTGTAATTTACGGACCGAACTTGAAGGAGCATAATAAAAGATTAATTCAAGTACTGGACAGATTACGAGGACACAATTTAAAACTACAGTCGGATAAGTGCGAGTTTTTGCGAAAGGAAGTAATATATCTTGGACTCATAATTACTGAGGACGGAATACGGCCCGATCCTAATAAATTATGCGCGGTAGAAAAATTTCCCGTGCCCAGGAAAGTAAAAGACATACAGTCCTTTCTGGGATTAGCAGGATACTACCGAAAATTTATCGAAGATTTCTCGAAAATAGCAAGCAAAACCTTTGACGAAATTAATCAAAAAGGGCAAAAAATTTAATTGGACGGCAGAACAACAAAATTCATTTCAATCACTAAAGGAAAAACTGACCTCCGCGCCGATATTAAACTACCCAGATTTCCAGCGAGAATTCTTGGTAACTACCGGCACATCCGATTACGCTATCGGGGCAGTGCTGTCACAAGGCCCTGTAGGCCAAGACCGACCGAGAGCCTACGCCAGCAGAATCTTGTGCAAGGCGGAACAAAACTACAATACTACGGAGACGGAGCTACTAGCGATAGTCAGGGAGGTCAAATACTTCCGACTCTATTTATACGACACTAGATTCAAAATAGTTACCGATCATAGACCATTAATTTGGCTCTTTAATATAACGGATCCGGGCTCCAGACTAATTAGATGGAGACTAAAGCTCGAGGAGTACTATTATGAGATTATCCATAAGGCCGGCAAAGGCAACACAAACACCGATGCCGTAAGTCGTAACCTGATACCGGACGAACCATACATTAACAGTATCAGCCGAAGGAAAGAAGAGGAAGAAAAACAAGAAGAAGAAGAACCAAGAGAATATACTGAAGAGGAAAAACGTCAAATATTGTACGAATATCATGACGCGGGCATATCCATGCCCACAGGGGGGCAAGGAATCGCGCGTACTCTGAGTAGAATTAGGCTAGAACACAATTGGCGTGGAATTATTAGAGATGTAGAAGAATACATTAGCAAATGCGAATATTGCCAGAAAAATAAACTAAGTCGCAAAACAAAAATGCCTTTAATAATCACAAATACGCCAATGAGACCATTCAAGAAATGCGCCCTGGATATAGTTGGTCCCTTAACCGTAACGACAAACGGAAACAAATATATACTGACGTTTCAAGATAATCTAACAAAACTTAATAAGGCGATTCCCCTCACGAATCAAGAAGCAGTCGCAAAAGAATTTGTTACAAAAATCGTGTTTGAACATGGAATGCCGGAGAAAATCCTCACGGATCAGGGCAGAAATTTTACCAGCGAGATGTTTAAAAATACTTGCAAACTATTAAAATTCAAACATCCGCATATTATCCAGAATCCAACGGAGCGTTGGAACGATCTCATAGAACATTAGCGGAGTACCTCAGACATTACATCAACGGCGACTAAACCGACTGGGATGAGTGGCTCCCTTATGCCATGTTCATAATACTACTCTGCACTCAGCTACCGGATTTACGCCTTTTGAGTTGACATATGGCCATCAAGTCATTTTGCCAACAGCTTTAAAAAAGTCGCCGAAACTAACGTACTCCTATGAGGACTACGCACAGGAGTTGCGGGAAAGAATTCGCGCCATAAACCAACTAGCGAAGGAGCACCTCAAACAAGAGAAGAAAAGGGCTAAGCAACAATATGATAAAACGATAAATAAAAGAACCTTCAAATTAGGAGATAAGGTTCTACTGTATGATGAAACGGTCAGACGGGGACGATCAAAAAAATTAGAACCACAATGGATAGGCCCATACGTAATAATCGAGAAAAATAGCGATATTAACTACACGATCAAACGAGGACGAAAAACAACGCGAATACACGCGAACCGGATAAAACCGTTTATCGATCATTAAACAAAACAAACACAAAAAGCAGTAAGCAATCAGTAGAAGTAAACTAGCGCTATGTTAGATAGAAATAAATAAATAAATAAATAAATAGTACTTACTCTAGTGGTAGGGCGGAGGAAAGACCTCCACCATCCTCCGGCCTGTGCGGGTGCACACATGCACCCGGAGACGGGGCGCAAAGAAGTTCCACCTCAGAGATGGAAAAGGGCGCGAACCCTCGGGTCAGTCGAACAGCCCGCAATCAGTACGTGCGCCAGCACGTATCGTACGTGCTGGGCACAAAAAATTGATCACAACAAAAGTACTTCATTATATATTCCTTTTAGTACCTTCCTCAGAGTCTCGGAAGCAACTGATAAGAAAGCTATTATATGAAAGTAATAAGAACCCTGTGCCTTACAGGACACTCCTCGTATGGGGGTTTACGAAGAACTCGACATCCGACTCTACAAAATTATATGAATGGACAAAGTTTAACAGTACACCCGGTATATACTACGAGGAACTTGGGTTAATGAACCAGATAGAATTCGGGTGGAAGCTAGTAATCGAACTCGACGTCGGAGCAATCGAAATAAGGTATCAACAATTACAGGACTATATAAAAAACACAGAAGAACGCTGCGAAAGGCTTACGGGAAACACCCAAAAAATGTGCCAGAATATTATGAGAATAATACAAAAAGATGAGGCAAAGTTAACATTACAGTTGACACACTTGAGAGCTCTTTACAAAAATCCTAGCGATAGACGAGGATTAATCGACGCAATCGGAATGATCAGTAAAACATTGTTCGACACAATGGATGCCGACGATGCTAAAATTGTAAACGAGCAACTGGAATTGCTCAGGAATAATCAGAAGACCACGCAGCACGCCGTACAAAACCAACTTAAAATATCGGACGCCACAATAGGCCATACGGATCGGTTAGAAAAAACATTGACGTACAACGAGAATCTTTTAGCTAACACCACTCAAAGGAAGCAAGCACAGTTGGCAAGGACCGCCCAACAGAAGACATCATCGAGCATTTAATAATAATGACAACCATAATGACTGACCTCACTCAAGATATCGAAAACATTGTAGACTTTTTAACAAATACTACAAGCGGACTAATAACGACGCGACTACTTCCCCTTGAGAAAATTATAAAAGAATTAAAAGAAGCAGCGACCCACTTAACAAAAGGGTTACATTTTCCATTCAAAATACAAACAGAAAACTCGCGCACCATACAAAAATACATGACAATAAACGCATACTATGAGCGACTCACCATCTACACAACTCTGAAATTCCCAATCATAGCATATCCAACATAATAATAAAATCGACACCTATACCTATACACGCCCATAGAGACATATTCATCTTTATGAGAATTAACCAACCCTTATTAGCAATCGATAAGAAAAACCACTATTACATCCTGTTAAATGAGCAAGAACTTAACAAATGCACACAAGATCTCACCACATTTACTTGCGAACAAAATTTTGCCGTGTACCACGTAAAAACGAGCGCACCATGCGAAGTGCAAATCTACATAAACACGCCAGGACAGCTACAAAATTGTGAAAGGAGACAAGTCCTATCAAACACAACCCTATGGGTAATACTAACAGAAGCGCAATCATGAGTGTACTCCACACCCGTAAGTCAGACCATAACTATACGGTGTAGCGATAAATTAGAAAATAAGATAATAATAAACGGAACCGGTAAAA
This sequence comes from Cephalotes varians, assembly GCA_037157785.1. Classification (NCBI taxonomy): domain Eukaryota; kingdom Metazoa; phylum Arthropoda; class Insecta; order Hymenoptera; family Formicidae; genus Cephalotes; species Cephalotes varians. Next base: position 44,295 of record JANQDE010000524.1, read on the forward strand.
TTAAATTAAATRGAAATTGYAARTTAACGAYAYCRGATATAATACTRACCACACAGCRGCARCTATACACACACACTTGCCGGAATTCAATCTGACACTCACACGCGAAGGCACGGACAACCGAAACTAGCAAGCAAGCACATCTAGAACCTATAATTAAAGACCCCGAGGAACTGACGAAACTAAGTGTAAGCCTAGAGGAAATAAGTGAAAGTTTAGATAATGGAAAACAAAGTATATTTCAAAATAAATACGTAACATATCCCTTAGGGTCAGGTATGATAATTATAATTCTAGCAAGCGGAATAGGTTTAAGCTTATGATATGTAAGAAATAAAAAGCAAAAAACAACAAACAACCAAATATCTATATAATGATGCGGCGATGCTATATTATACTAATATTAGAAACAATTGCAATAAATATAAGCGAAAGAAATGTAAAAGAAGGTTCGACCCCTCACCTTCTTCTCAGAAAGGGGGAGGGATGTTACGAGGCCAAGATACAATACTAAATTAAACAGGAATTAAAATAAGGAAACAAGATTAAGTACATAAAAATTAATAATACTTGACCTCGTAACGTAATAGCGATACATTACGTACTTGGCGCGATCGGTTCTCCAAATGCCAACCGCAGCAAGTAAATACGGAATCAAACGGAACTATATAATCGTCCGGACAGAAGCAAACGGCGGTTCAAAAAAAAGGTTCAGAAATTGAGAAAAAAATTGGGGAGTCGATCTCGCGTGCGTTAAAATAAGGAGACACTATGTAAAAGTTAACCAACTTTATTTTATAATAAAAGTGATCTTTCAATAAAAAGAGTGAAGTGAGTTGTTCATCCCTGCACTGCTCCCCGGAACTCACAACAAATACTATGCGATGTAATAAACACGTTAAGAATTGCGCATTACAAAATATATTTAAAATATTTAACTAGTGGTTACAACGCCAGAAAGAAATTTGTAAAAAATAAAGTATGTTAACATAAATATGTTTCATTTATTCCCCTGTAATTAAAATCGATAAATAGATAATGGTTGTATAGTGTACGATTAATATCTGAAAGATGTTCAATAGTAGTTTAATAAATGTTTGATAGTGGTCCGATAGATGTTTGATAAATGTTCGATGTGCTTCAATAATGATCTGATAGACGTTCGATAATAGTTCGATAGATATTCAATAATGGTTGAAAATTAGTTTGATAGTCCAATTGACGTTCGATAATGGTTCGAATGGTTCGATAGATGTTTAAAAATATTAATGTGATGCAATTTCAAGATATATCGGTAAGTATAATGAGTAAGTATAATGAGTAAGTATAATGAGTTAGATAAAAGATGCTCTTCTCGCGATTCTTTCTCATATAAGAGATGTCGTCTCTGTACATGATGTTGGTATTGTATTTCATAAATCATGCATCCCTACTCTAAAATTTTGAGATGGTTATGATCCTTTTTTTCATGCTGTCATGTGACTAGTAGTGAAATCAGTTGACTAAATCACATTGGATAACGCTAATGCCGACGGTAATAATTACATAACGATTCAGTCTTCAGCTTCATGATTTATATCTACTAGCTCATTGTGATCGGAAGAAAATGAGGATTGGCCAATTTCAAGGTCAAGAAATAGAGGTCATTTTTGTCTTAGACTAGCAATTTCCGTGATAGGTGATCTGCTCCTTTTGACCTTGACATGACCTTGCTCTTTGACCTTATGTCAAGAGCAAGGGTCGTATTCTTTCGTAAAATTCTCCGTCCTTTTCATTTCCGGTGTAAAATGTGGGGGGTTCCTATTAGAAATTGGAAAATGACCTTCAAATGACCTTGAAGGTCAAGTTCAAGGTCAAGATAAGGTCATTGATGTAATGCCCGTTCGACATCCTACAACTTTTGTAAAGGTCATTTTTGTCTCAGACTAGCAGTTTCCGAGATTGGTGATCCGCTCCTTTTGACCTTTAGATGACCTTGTCTAGACCTCAGGTAGCTCCGTTTAGGCTCGAATGTCTCATTAAAAAACATTTTCCAACAGGTTTTGGTCAAATTCAGAGAGGGCCGAAATCGATCCTTATGGACCCTCATCCTTTATACTTCTATAAGATGACTGATCTCAAAAAAATGATTGAAATATCATTTCCTGACGATGGTGTAAGTGTTTTTTGTTGTATGTATGACTGTGCATGCAATACTGTTTTTTCCTTTTTTATTTTTATTTTTTATTTTTATTTAGGTATGGGTTGATCGTCAGGCGGTGACGAAAGTTAGCATTACCCATATCGCTGAGATTCCGGCGAAAGAAGGTGAGCTGAATATTTACATAATTTGCACATTATGTTATTATGTTTTAATGTCTATATGTTATTTTATTATAGTGTCTATATTGTGGAGATATCCAAATAAAAGGATTTTTAAATTTTATACAAAGAAAATGGGTGCGACATTATCGAAAAATTGATCGCGAGGTCAATTCAACTGTTTGGAACGGGGACGAAGACATATTCTCGATTTATGTATTTTATTTCAAGAAAAAATATATGTGCCAGAAGACTGAAATTAAAAATGTATAAAAATTTGAAGAAAAATAATTAAATATTACATATTTATTATAAATTATTTAATGTCCGCGATTCCTTACTAATTAAAAATATTATTTCCTACTATTCCATATCATGTTAAATATAAAAGTCATTTAAATTATTTCTTCTCGCCTGCCTCTTAATTATCTTTGCAAGTCAGCGGATTACACCGCACGTGTCATAGCGCGACTTTGTCTCATTTTCCGATTCATGTCTCCGATCTCTGACAGTATTAACTCAATTATTTAATTTAATTTAATCATTTTTAATAAAATAAATCTTAAGAATTCATATAAGAAAGTGATAAGCAGAGAGAGAGAGAGAGAGAGAGAGAGAGAGAACGCAACGAAAGGAGCGTGCATGAAAGGTAAGTAAGATGGTAAGTAAAGGCAGGAAGGATGAATGGGGAAGGAGGAGTGAGAGAAAACGTGGCGGCAGCGGCGGCGGATCCCGCATGATATCCCGCGGACTCCGAACTTTACCCCGCATGATACCCCGCGGATCTCGGACCATGTGACGCCATTTTCCGTGACACCATTTCCCATGACATCATTTTCCGTGACGTCATTTCTCGTAACGTCCCCCCCCCCCTCCCCGTGATGTCATTTTCCGCGCCTCCTCCGTGACGTCATCCCCCGCGGATCCCGCCCACTGCGCGACGATGGCGCCAACTATCGGTTCGTGTATCCCTGAGTTAGAACCGGCCCTCTATATCTACTCTCGTTGAAATTAATAGTAGTTCATATCCCAACGAGGACGCCTGTGTCCCCGGCATAGACGAGCGAATCGACTCGGCGGTGATATACAACGATTTTTTCTATAAGCATATAATATGTAACAAACTATGCGTCATCGGTTTGCAAGCAACCGAGATACTGGCCGTGCAGGCGTGAATGGGTAAAAATTACGAAAATTTTTTTATGTTTGGATTACGTATTTAATATTATAAAATTACTTTTTTAAAAAATTTTAACCTAAATTTAGTAGTTTAAATATAGAAATAAACCATTTTTAAAAAAAGGTAAGAAAAGCGCTAAGTGTTCGCTCGTTGTAGAAAATATCTTTTTTAAAAAAAGGTTAAAAAAAGTGTACGCACTTGTCATAGAAAATAAAAATAAAACTCAAGTGATATTTAATTCAAATAATATATATATATATATATATATATATATATATATATATATATATGTTGTACAAAAGATTTGATATCAAAAAGTGACACTAACCCTAATAGTACGATTCATTAACGCAATGTTGGTCCAATATATTCCTAATTTATTTTCATTGGCTAAACATTAGGAATATGTTGGGCCAATATTGCACCAATTGTGCTACTAGGGAAGTTTCATCTCATTATCTTAATAGTTAATAATACTTTTAAAAAATAAAACTCAAGTGATACATATTCAATTCAAATAATATATATATCCGTTGTACAAAAGATTTGATATCATTAAATAAATGGCGCTGTTTCATTCCATCATCTCGTTAAATATATAGAACACAAGTAATATTCTCATTGAACAATCTTCTTATTCTGACCCATGTGATAAGTAGCTCTAATTCTTTTTAAAAAGTAATGATATAAAATTACGTTACCTAACTCAAATAATGTATTCAACTCAAGTGTTAAAGAGGTAACAGTACAAAATGAACAAATTGAATTTAAATAAAAATTTTATGTAAAAATACTTGGCGCTGCTAGATTTTACATAAAAACGAATTTCGATTTAAAAAGATAATCAGCACACACCCAGATAGCCAAGCGTGATTCATCATATTAAGCAAATTAATGCACTGCATGTGTTGTTAAATGTTTGTTGTACATTTGCTAACATTGAAGTAAAAAACGTTATTGAATGCAGCAACATGAGTGTTTATACAAGCAATCAGATAATTAAATTTTGAGAGCAAACGATCAGCGATACTGGCATATTATGTTGTCAGCAACATAACAACAACTAATGATGTBTTGTTCCGTCCATAGCATCATGACAGCTACATGACTGCAATAACACAAATATAATGATTTCTGTTCATTGTCGCATATATGTCCTGAAGTTTAATTGTAATCCATTGTCAACAAAATTTTAATAATATGAAATTATTATATGCCTATGACAATTCAACAAAAAACATATAGCTCTTGAGATTTATTAATATATAAATGTGTATTAATATATAAATAAAATTAATACACAAATAAAATTTTGTACAAATAAAATTAATATACAAATAAAATAAATAAATACATCATAGATGCGTTCAATTTGACGCTCGCAACGTTCGCGGATGTCATTTGTCTTTGTTTAACATTCGATAAACAACAAGAGTGAGATGATTCCAAGAGCGTTGCGAGCGTTAAGAGGAACGCAGTCTATATGTAATATACAAATTAATATACCAATAATAAAATTAATATACAAATAAAAAACATAAACAACTAAAATAAATTAATTAATTCTTATAATTACACTTGCAGAATATACATGTACATACTATTACATTATATATTACATTATATATTTATATGATTGCATTTGCTTTGGATTCGTGCCTTTTTTTCTTCTTTTTTTAGGCTGCATTCGGGGAGTACGCTATCAGCGCTATTGCGTTATTTTATCTTTGATTTACCTCTAATGAGCAATAAAGATAGAATGATGCAACAGCGTTGATAGTGCGCTCTCCAAACATAGCTTTATGCCCGTATCAGACTACAGATTGAGATTGAGATTGGACTGGAGATTGGACTTGTCCCTAGTTTTTCAAAATTAGCTGCTTCAACGATTGTTGGCAATATGACAGCAACTTCAAAGACATTTGGCTATCTGGGTCGGTGATGACATGTTGCCCTCAATTTGCCGTCTTTGAAATTAAAATTTATGTGAGTTCAACATAACAAACATAATGTTGTCTCACCTTGTTCCTAGTTTTTCAAAATTGATTGCTTCAACGATTGTTGGCAATATGACAGCAACTTCAAGGACATTTGGCTATCTGGGCATTGTTTAAGCGAGTGATACGGATATATGGATCCTAAAATAAAAGAATTTTGATTTACAAAGATTCAAAAAATAATGTGACAACAGTAGAAATAGCAATAATCAGTAGTGTGTAGGTATATTCAATAGAAAATGTAAGTTTTAATTCCTTGCATTCATTATAATATTTTGACGAAAGTTATTACATTAAATAATTTACATTTCATTTGTTTTTCTTATTCTGTCTAGCAACGCCAAGTATTTTTATATAAAATTTTTATTTAAATTCAATTTGTTCATTTTGCGTTTATGTTACTGTTACCTCTTTAACACTTGGGTTGAATACATTATTTGAGTTAGATAACGCAATTTTATATCACTATTTTTTTTAAAAAGAATTAGAGCTACTTATCACATGGATTAGAATAAGAAAATTGTTCAATGAGAATACGTAATACTTGTGTTCTATATATTTAACGAGATAATGGAATGAAACAGCGCCATTTATTGATATCAAATCTTTTGTACAACGGATATATATATTATTTGAATTGAATATGTATCACTTGAGTTTTATTTTTTAAAAGTACAAATATTTTTAACTATTGAGATAATGAGATGAAACTTAGCGCCTTTATATATCAATAAATAATATTTTTTCTATTATAGACATAAAACATAATAAAGTAATAACAATAATCAATTAATCTTAGAAGGGTTAATAAGGGTTGATAATAAAATAAATTTTTTTTTTAATAAAAGATATATACAAACACATAAAATATTTATTTTGTTTTTATTTTGTAGAGAAATATTCTTAAAAATAGTTTTAAAACTATTGAGAAATCCTTCTTAATTGTTGGCAACCAACTTCTTATTTGCTATATTTTATCGCATATTTTTACGCAGATCGTCATCGCGAGCATCATGTGCACGTATAACAGGGCTGATTGGACGGAACTGGCAAGAAAAGCGGAAGCAGCTGGTTCTGATGGCTTGGAATTAAATTTATCCTGCCCGCATGGTATGGGCGAGTCCGGAATGGGTTTGGCCTGTGGACAGGTTTATCTATTTATTTTGTCATCTTCTTTTTTACAATATGAGATGATATGAGATTAGTAAAAAAATGAAATTGGTTCAGAATCCGGAACTAGTTAGAAACATCGCCAGATGGGTTCGTGAAGCCGTCAAGATACCGTTTTTCATAAAATTAACACCCAACATCACCGATATCCTTTCTATTGCCAAGGCAGCTTATGAGGGTATTTAAAATTATTTTAAAGTATTGTTAAAATAAAATTAAAATAAGTTTATATACAATGTGCAAAATAATAACATAAATCACAATTTAAATAATTAATGTTTAATCATGTTAATTTCTATTTAAATATTTTCTTATTAACAATATCAAAATATTCAAAAAGCAATTTCACGCGTCTACTAAATTCTTAAACTAATTAAATTTTTATAAAAAAAATCATATATTTCTCGAAGAGGAGGAATTAAAATATCTATTTAATTAATTAATAATTTAATATTTAATTAATATTTAATTATTATTAATAATCAATTATATCAATTATACACGCACGCACGCACGCACGCACGCACGCACGCACGCACGCACGCACGCGCGCGCACACACACACACACACACACACACACACACACACACACACAGGCGATGGCATTACCGCCATTAACACAGTATCAGGATTAATGGGATTGTACGCCGATGCGACTCCATGGCCGGCGGTCGGCCTCAACAAGTCTACAACATATGGCGGAGTGTCGGGAAACGTCACTAGGCCCCAAGCCCTGAGAGCAATCTCAACAATTTCGAAACATCTTCCGGGATTCCCGATACTCGGCGCCGGCGGCGTTGACTCGGCCGATGTCGCTTTACAGTTCTTACATTGCGGTGCATCAGTTGTCCAGGTATCATTAAATTTCTCTATATTTTTACTCTTAAATTGTTTCTCTTCTTTGCGCTGTTTCTTACTGCTTCATTGTTTCACATTTCTCAAACGGAGAAATACAATCCAGAAAAATTAGTTCATTATTTTATAACAAAAATTAAATCTCTTTTTACACTTTAGAAATTATATACATTTTATAACATTACCATGGCAAAAAAAATTCTCATATTTTCAATAATTTTTCATATTTTAAATTTATATAAATTTGTGAAAAATACTTAATTTAAGTATTAAACTTCTTCAGATTTTATAAATTTTCTTTGGAAATGATAGAATGAGAAATTTTAGAATATTTCAGAATTCATATATATGAAGAATTCTAGAAAAGATCTAAACACTTTTCCAACATTTCTGGAAAATGTTCCAATTTGTATAATAAAATCTGAGAAAAAGTTATCAAGAGAATTAATAATGTCTCACGCCAAGTTCACGCTCAACGAAATTTGCGCGGAATGGTGGCGAAATGCCCGTGGCTATATTTATGCAAATCACCGAGATAAATAGAATACACATTTTCAGCAATGTGATCGAATTGAATTTTAACTTATAGTCAATTAATAGCTAAGATTTGAATTATATTAGAAAAGTATTTTTAATTTTTTTCTTCATGCTCTACAACCGGAAATATCACATTAAATACATACATGCACGAAAAAAAAAATTAGTTGCAGTAAGAATTTGTGTGTGGTAGTTAAATGTGTATAAACTCATTTACAATTTATATTAAAATTTATGTAGCTATCACATACAAATTTTTTCTGCTTTTTCTATCTTTTCTATCTTTTTTTCGTGTATCTATATCGTTACTGTATTAAAATATTTCTTGCGTTAATTATATAAATATAATAAATAAAGATATATTAATAAGTTTTTTGTATGTTACGGGTTGCTAAGTTTTTGTATGTCATGTTTGGTCTTAAGACTATTTTATATAATTTAAAATTTGCAACAAAATTCGCAACAAAATAATTGTCTGCGTAATTGTATATATCGTGCAACACTGAAACATTTTTGAAGTTGAATACTTATTGTTAAAAATAAAGAATAATAGTATAACAAAATATTATTATTATATTTTTTTTGATAATATGTAGATATATGTACAATAATTATCTTTGATTTTATTAACAACTAAAATTGGCATTAGTTTTTTTATATCAAATTTTTCATGGGAATATGTATACTTTGAGCATCGTTTTTTACCTTTTTTAAAAAGGCAATTTTGTATCAAGAGACACGGTCTCGCGCCAAGTTCACGCGTAGCGCGAAACGGACCGTGTATCTTTACGCGAGACCAAAAGTTGAGACGAGCCGAGATTATCAGATTTCAATAATGTCTGAGCTGATTGAGCTGATAATAAGCTCAATCGATAGCGCATACTCAAATTACATAATAAAAGTATGCTTATTTTTACTGTACGTGCTGTAAGAAATAAGTTATTATAATGTAAAGTGCAGAAATAAAAAAATCGATCTCCGGGATGTACGCAGGAATGCCAAAAGTCCTCTCCATTTTTCTCCGCACAATATTAACCTTACCTTGTCTCAACCCCACGTTAGTCCGTAATTCACGGCAGAAGTTAGGTGTCGGGAAGGAGCATTATTTATATACAGAAAATAATAAAATTTCAATGCATAATGTCCCACGAAACTTTAGATGAACTGTTAAGACGACATTAAACGTAGACTGTGGACTGTGAACACTATGGTCTGTAATCTCTGTGCTGTGGAATAGAAGTAGACGGCACAGGACATTGGACAATCGTATTCTAACAGGCTACTAGTATATTTATATATGCGCAAAGGAGATGCGCACTCGCAACGTCACCGCATTTCTATCCAAAACCCCCTAAAATGTGGAGATATCTGCACTTCTGGCATTCCTGGATGTACTTATGTATGTATGTACTGTTTCGATTTTTAGACGTTAGATGCGCTAGCATCATTGATTGATAGCAGTGCTTACAAGATTACGTTCCGATCTCTCACTGCGAGTGCTCAAAATCTATAGCACATTGTAGATATTGAATACTTGCAATGAATAATGGAACGCAGCCCAAATAACATTTATACATATACTAAATTATATGGCTGATATTTTTACTAAATATGTATATGTAGAGAAGGTATAAGTATACCTAACATTTGGATTGAAGTCAACGATGCACAAATTAGAAAAAGACAATGGTCTAGAAATGCTAGATATCTGTATTATTTTCTTACAGAAAATTGATAAGCAATTGCTGGTATTATTTGAGTATTTGACCGTCTTGATAAAATAAGTAATACAAAAAATTATTTCGAAAATGATGAATCTTTTTAGTTTTATAGTAAATATGGCCAGTGAATAAGGCCATTATATACAAGTATATGTAGAGAAGGAAATGATAAGATTTAAGCTAATGATGCTTGAATTAGAAAAACGTGATCTAGAAATGATATAACATTTATATTTTGTATTTTTATAACATAATTAATTAAAGAGCACCGTCAAATACTGCATACTGAAAATATGACGGAGGTAGTGGTGGAGCCTCTTTAGCAAAATCTAATTAATTTATATTATTAAAAAAAAAAAAAAGAAATGATACCAAAAATTATCTTTTTTAAAAAAAAGGTAAAAAAAAGGCGCCAAGTGCACGTTCTTTTCACAATCAAAACAGAAAAATAAATTTTATTTTTCAAAAAAGCTGTCATATATATACTGTTGCGCCTTGTACGCTCGAGATCGGAGTCAACTGATGTCAATTTTATCAAATGGTCACATATGAGAATGATGCGACGACGGAGTTGTCTCCAGGATCGCCGAATCCCGTGAGAGCCCGTCCACAATTAGGAACTGTACAACTAAGGCGATACACGACGATCTAAGGAGCTAATTACGCGAAACGAAGACTGGACGATACGCGGTACTCTAAGAAATCTAATAAAGCGAGGCCATACGCGAAAGCAACGACGAGACGATACACGACAGAAAGAACACTCCAATACGCGACAACCGTATTTAAAAAAATGGGCGCCAAGCGCTTTAATATCTTTCACGAATCTCAAGATCGGTCCGGCCGCTCCTTGCTCAGTATTTGGTAGAGGGGCGTGATTCTTTTAATTTTGGCGGCAAGGTTTGAGGGAGAGAAGGCACAGGCAATAACCAAAGCAGAATAAATAAAGTAACAATTATGGAAATATATTTAACAACAAAAAAAAGAAAAGAAAGAAACAAGTAAGAGATGAAACAGTCAAACATGATATAGAATAGAATAAGAACATATAAATAGTAGATACTGGGAAGAGTTGCCTTCCCAGAGAGTCGGACGCTCTTAAATCCCACGACACGCTATTACTCTTCCGAAGAGACGTACGCGACTTCGACAAAACGCTCAAACGCTACATAACTGTCTTCACGAAAATGACTCCACACGCAATACGCAGTTCATCGCCGATTCGCGGTGTATTCGACTTTTACCTCCAAACATTGTTCGCACGCTCAACCGCAGGGTCGAAAAGGGCACGACAAGAGGTGCCGCCAAGGGACGGCTATTCGCGGGCCGCGCATTCGCACCGGACGATACGGTAAGCGACGCGGCCCGCAAATAGAATGCGTGGCCCCAAATCGACGCGGTTACTCCAAGACAAAACTATACGTTACGCTCCCGTACGTTATCCTGACGAGATTTCGCGGAGGTTGCGACCCTCGCAGAGACGCGGCCCATCCGGCCCCAGCAGTCTCGCGGAGGGCGATACCGCGCAAATCCGCCGCTAGAATGAACACGCCAGAAAACGATACTTTAACGGGAGGCGTCCCTCGACGGGCCCTCCGCTCGACGTAAGACGATACGATACACACGAACGGAACCCGCGGCCCAAGCGATACACGACAATAATTTACAATATACGCGCGCACACCACAACGACGCGACGACACACAGAACGATGTCGGCCCATTCTTGGAGGAGTTCTTATTTCCCCCGATACCCGGGGCAGGCCAGCCTCACAACGACTCGAAAGGACGCTCTATCGGCCCGCTCGCTAATAACTATTACAAAATCTCTATATGCGACAAAAAGCGACGGCCTGGCCCTCCCCGGGGCTTACCGGTAAGGTGGTCGGAGCGGTGGCTTACAATTTGAGCCGGCTGCGAGATCGCCGGGTCCTCTCGGAAGTCGGTCCTCTCGGTACGCTCGCTGGCCGAACAATGGCCGCCGTCGGCGCTCGCCTAGGCTCCCCGAGTTCTGCGCCGATTTTTGGCGCATCCCCTCAAAAATTGGTGAGGCGCCCTCAGTCGGTTTTCCCTCGATCCTCAAATCCATTGGCAGAGACTCTGCCGTTGTCCCTCAATATTTTTGGGACTCGTCTGTCTCTTGCGGGGCAGGATCCGCTTGGCTGGCCAGGCCGAGGCGGGTACCCTTCCCGAGGTCCCAGATTAACCTGGAAACCCTCCTTCCGTTTGGCCGCACGGCGGGGTCCTTGTTGCTCCGTTTCCTCCGGTATGGATCGCCTTTGAATGTCCAATCGAGGGCCTCCCTTCGATGATGGGGATAACTCGGCTCGGGGGCCGTAGCGGCACTTTCTCAGGCACGCCACTTTCGCCATTCCATGTTGCTCCTCTCCAACGATGTTACGGCAAATCCCTCGCAATACATAAACCAAGTTGCCATCCGCTCCGCCACTCCGCCACGTTCCTGTAGGCTTATTAATATACGGCAGAGCAAAAAAAACAAAAAAATAATAGTACATTGAATACTAGGGGGGTGAACTCGCTCCCAAGGAGACGAGGACTCCTCCGAGATGCCTTCCTCGGTCGGGTCAGTGCTCTTGTGGCGCTAAAGGCGTCACGTCACAATGAATACGATTGTCTCGCGGAGTGAAGTGAGACAGAAAAGTGTTACGGTTGCCGGGCGATGGAGTTTGGCGGAAATAAAAAAATGACGAATTTAATCAAAATAAAAAAAATATATTAAAAAATACAAAAGAACTTGGCGCTGCTAGTATTTTAAGGTGTAGCAGCGCCAAGTTTTTTTGTATTTTTTAATTATATTTTTTTTATTTTGATTAAATTTGTCATTTTTTTATTTATTTTAATTTTTTTAATAGTTTATATTTTTCTGTATTTATTTTTTAAATATATTGTACTCATAGTCCATTCTTAAATTCCACTTAGCGCCATTTTCTAATATCATATTTTTTTATAGAAAGTAAATATACGACAGCTTTTTTGGAAAGTAAAATTATTGTTCTGTTTTGATTGTGAAAAGAGCGTGCATTTGACGCCTTTTTTAAATCTTTTTTTTTAAAAAAGGTAATTTTTGATAAAATTATACAGGAATTCTTAAAAATTTTGAAATTTATAAATTCTGAAAAATTACATGAAAAATTCTAAGAAAAATATTTCAGGATATCATAAATGAAAAATTAATTGAATATATTTATTACATAGATCTGTAGTGCTATTCAGAACCAAGACTTCACACTGATAGACGACTATGTGACCGGCTTGAAAGCGTTATTATATCTGAAGAGTTTGGCGCAGGTGAAAGATTGGAACGGTCAGAGTCCACCGACGTTCAAACATCAGAAGGGCAAGCCCGTTTCCTTGCAACATGCCCTTGGCAAAGTAAGAATTACTAATTAATATCTGCAACAATAAGGTCCTGCGCACAATGGATGAAATATTAAGAACAGGAATATAAATATTAAAAAAATAATAAATTTCTTTTCAACCGCTATATCAAAACATCAAATAATTTAAAACACGATCAAATACGGTCAAAGCTAGGTGTCAGTGCACAATAATAATTCTATTTTTATTTAAATTAAACTATAATCTAGTACATTCAAACTATGCGCCGAACACAGCCGGTCATATAACGCAATTCTAAATTAGAATAGAAATAAAGCCACAAATGAATAAATATTAAATTTGCGAAATCAAAATTAATTTCAACTTCGATTTACAAGCAACTCATGTGTAGCGATGGGATTTTACCGAGAGCTTATGGGCTGCCCAAAATTCACAAGCAGGGTTGCCGCTTCGAATTATCATTTCATCGATTAACAGCCCATTATACTCTTTAGCTTTATTTTTACATAGGATTATCTCTAAGAACATTCCGAAACCTTTTAGCCATATCTCAAAGATAGCTTCCAATTAGTTAAAAAATTGACCAACTTATGTATTGACGACAATTATGCTTTAATCTCTCTTGATGCTCTTTTTTTACCAACATATCTCTTGACTTAGCAATCGAGTCGATTGCCAATAGGTAGCAATTTTTTTCAGACAAGTGTAATGTTCCTAGAGATGAATTTATTCAAGCTTTATCATTAGTTCTGAACTCTACTTTTTTTAACTTTGATGACTGCACCTATAACTTTCGGAACTTTGGGCTCTCCGTTATCCATCATAGCCAACCTCGTTCTTCGTGAAGAGAGAGTGCTAGAGAATTTGGATGTTACTGCCGTTTTATGTAAGATACGTAGATGACATAGCTACAGTAGTTCCTAATGACAAAATTGACAATATTTTAAATACCTTTAATTCACTTCACCCTAGATTCCAATTCACCTTAGAATTCGGAGGAAATAAATTAAATGTTTTAGACGTCACAATTCATCAAGAACAATAAAAAACTTGAATTTAATTGGTTCCATAAATCTACTTTTTCAGGGAGGTAAACTTCCATTCTCAGCATACTCTTTCTCAAAAAAGAGACACGGCTATAGGCATGATAGACAAAGCACTTTTATTGTCGCATCCAAGGTATCATGAAGCGAATTTGTGCCAAGTAATCGAGACACTTCTTGATGATAATTGTCCATTAAAATTCATATTCGATATAGTCCACAAAAGGCTGAAATATCATTCCACAAAAAACAAAAACGGTAGAAGTGAGAGGGAGAAAAATAAGGATTCAATTTCTCATTGGTTTACGCTTCCATATGTTCCCAGGATCATAGACAAAATTAAAACAACAATTATTATGATTTAGACATGAGGATAACATATTTCAGTCTCAATAGATTAAAAAACATCATTAAAGGACATAAAGATACCTTTCCAATAACAAAAACGAAAAATGTGATATATAAAATTTCTTGCAAAGATTGTGAAACTTCGTATGTGGGACAAACAGGGCGTCAATTAAAAACGAGGATGACAGAACATAGAAACCATATTAAAAGAAATACCAACACACCTTCGGTAATAACAGAACACAAGTTAGAATATGGCTATTTTGATTGGGATGGTGTCAAAATAATGGATAAAGAATCACTTTGGAACAAAAGAATAATATCGGAAATGTTGCATATAAGCAAACAAACAAAAAGTCTCAATTTACAATCTGACACTAATTCTCTTCATGATTCATATTTTTCAATAATAAACAGAAACTAATGTATCATAAACACAGCTCTGACCGTCCTTGCGAATTTATATCATTTTAACTTCTGTCTCATTCATTATAATATTTTAAGCATCCTGACAATATGTAATTTTTAACGTCTTAATTCAACGTCAATTAAAATTGTTCACGGTGACTATGTTGCTCTATTTATAATTTTTTCGACTCCTACGGGTAAGTAAAAAATAACACGTCATTTTGTATCTCTTCATACATTGATGCGTACGTTTACAGGCCTCAAAAAAACGACTCTAGCTATATGACCATGCAACCATCGTTAGTACACCAATTTTACATGATCTGAAGAATGGAGCAATTCCGAAGACTGCGAATTTAATTTAGTTAAGGATTATTTATTTAGTAAGAAGTTATTGTCACTGAAGATGGCTCGAAAACGAGCCGAAACGTTTGTAATGTATAGATGATATACAAATATAAGTATATATTTCGCAACATAAGATCCGCAGCTTAACTCTCATTGCTGAATTTGTTCATTTAGTTTGTTCAAAATTAAGACATTACACTTTAGATAAATAATTGATTTATATTGTTCCTATATGACACAATATATATCTTATATTTTATTTATATCCATTGTGCGTTAAGTTTAATCTCTAGTCCTAATTTTGATCTTCGAAATTTAATATTTATTCTTATTCCTAATATTTAATCCATTGTGCATTTCGTCCACAGGACCTAACATAAGTAAACAGATAATTAAAAGACTTTTTTGCAGAATATACCATATTTCGGCGAGTATCAAAAACTACGCGAGCAAAAGATAGCCGAACTGAAAATGAACTCGAATCCCTTGGATGTGATCATCAAGGAGATGCGACCGGCTCCAGGACCGATAGCGCCGATACCTACTGTTAAAGATATGATCGGCAAAGCGTTACCTCACATCGGTAGTTACAAGGAATTGGATAATAGAAAGCAAGTGGTCGCCTTGATTGACGATGTACGTTAAATGATACTTTAATCGCTCGATTTTATTTATTTTCGATCTTATTTATTACATTTATGAAATTCAATGCTGCATTTACTTGTTATCTTTTTCCAGGACATGTGTATAAATTGCGGCAAGTGCTATATGGCCTGCGCGGATTCCGGATATCAGGCGATCACCTTTGATCCCGACACCCACATCCCAAGAGTGACTGATGATTGCACCGGATGTACGCTTTGCTTGTCCGTCTGTCCGATTATCGATTGCATCACGTAAGTTGCAAATGCAAAATGTCATCTGTTTTATCTCAATCCTCTGTTTCAATCTTGTTTTTCTAATTTATTTTTATTATCCGTTTTATTTTCAGTATGATTCCAAAAACAATTCCGCATGTAATTAAAAGAGGCGTGCCGCCAAAAAATGTAATCGAAATTTATTAGAAGCGGCAGTTCTTACTCAAAAAGATTTGTGATAGTCATACTGCGTACAAACAATAATGGAATACTTGTAATAATTACATCAAATAAAGAGATAATATTATAATCTACATGTAATACAACAAATAATATCTTAGTATTATTATACAGTGTGTCCCAAAAGTTTAGCAATGTTTAAATATCTCGTAAAATATACATTTCCTTGAAAAATGTTTTATAGGCTGTAGGTTTGAATTTTTTAAATTCAAGGTGACCTTTACCTGATCGCTAGGTGGAACGCCACCTAGAATCATAATATTATTATTTAATGCGATACTTAAAATCCTACAGCTTTTGTATAAAACATTTTTCAAGAAAATACATATTTTACGAGATATTTAATCGTTGCCGAACTTTTGGAACTTTTAGCACGGATTCGCACTACATTTTCAAAGATGCAATTTTATGCGGTACATAGTACTACACGCGGATGTCATGTGGCTCCGTGTGAAAGTATCGGACTCTTAAGTAAGGGATCCCGAGTTCAAATCCACGCATTCCGCACATATGAATTTTAATCCGTAATCCAACGCAACTGACATTGTTAATAATCAGAGGACAATATGATATTTAGACTTTTAATGCGTAGTTAGTTAGATAAGTGATAATAATAGAAAAACACTGAGGACCCAATAGGGGTCGAAAGCGTTATGTTGGGGAGCGTCCCGTTTGGCCACGTTAATATTGACCACAGTCCCGATTGACCACGTTGCTATTGACCACGTTGCGTTTGACCACGTTGATATTGACCACGTTTCGATTGACTACCGTCTCGATTGACCACCGTSCCGATTGACCACAATAATATTGACCACCGTCCCGATTGACCACCGTCCCGATTGACCACCGTCCCTATTGACCACGTCCCGATTGACCACAGTCCCTATTGGCCACGGTCCCGATTAACCATCGTCCCGATTGACCATGGTCCCGTTTCACTACGTTAATATTGGTCACCGTCCCAATTGACCACAGGCAGATTGATCACGTTGTGATTTACCACGTTCACATTTATTAGTCTTAATTGATTACACAGGCCCACAAAAAAAAAAGTTGTCTGCGCCATGGATCAGACCATCATATTTCTATGTATTTTCACTCGCTGAAACCGAATATGACCTTGGTTTTATCCCAGCACGTCTGGATTTTCCTATATAGCCAAAAAATATCTAAAAAAACCAAAGAAATCGTAAAATCGTACAACTCACTTTTAAACATCCACTGTATGAGCTTATAGATTCAAACTCAAGATTCTTTGACGGTTATACATGTTAACGACATAAAGCACTTAATAAGCCTAAAGCACTTAATAAGTGACTTGTAATCAAATAAACCTCTAACAGCATAACTCAAAGTCAAAACAAGCTAAGACAATACTGCTTGGTATATATATATAAATTCCGATCCGGCACACCTCATAACTTCCTAACCTCGTGATATTTCTTTCGATAACCACGTAAATCAAAAGGACAATATTACTAACATAAAAGTCACTCAATGATCAAAGTCGGAACAGTAGATTAAGACACAGCTCATGATCGTTTGTGCTTTCGCACCCTCTTGTCTTCAAATGATCTGTGAAGTGGGTTTCGTTTACGCTTTTTTCTTTCACAACACTTTCTCTCTTTAACATCCAACAGAAGTCAGTCATCATATTTATACCCCATCTATCCTGGTAACAACGTTTCATTTCTTTGATATCCTGATGAAATC
>JANQDE010000525.1:17139-37630 GCA_037157785.1 Cephalotes varians
TTGCATATAATTAACTTGGTTGTTGAGTCAATAAAAGTTAATTGTAATAAAGATTTAATATTGCTCCATGGTACATTATTTACAAAATCTGTTTTTGCAATACTGAGTGTCTCTAAATTCAGTTCGTTGACCGTATTCCGTAAATCTTTTATCGCTGTAGCAATTTGATTCATGGTCATTGTTGGGCCTTCCCTTTCTTCGCTGACGGGCAAGGCTATATGGTAGTATTTTTTGTATTTTATGGCCCTTGCTTTTTCTAGGGTAAGAGAACCTAAGTTCGGAATCTCGTTTCGTTCAAATAATTTTTGTGAACCGGAATCTAATGGTTTCCCATTAACATCGACAAAATATGCAATATTATCTTTGCGTAAAAACAATAAATCGCGAGAATCGATTATGTTACTTTTAAATGTTTGGTATCGGTAACAGTAGGTTTCATTAACGATATTTGATTATCATCATTTTTTATATTTAAACCTTCTTCGCTATCGATGCTTTTGTCGTCTTCGATATCATTTTCTTTATCTGGTGGATCATTTYTATCTTCCATTTCTTCGATTTTATCTGCATCTTCTTGTAATTTATCGAGTGATGTTTCTTGACGAATATTTTTATTTCTCGTTTGGTTTCGAGTTTGAATTCTATCGTATTTAGGAAGATCGTGAATTAATGCTTTTTCTATAATTTGTGGTTTCGGTGGTTCACACAGTTCTTCTTGCGTGAATGGTATTGAATCCAAATTTTCATCAGGTAGATCGTCTGGTGATGTTTCGTCAATTTTTTCATCGTCCGAAACGTATAGTTCGAAATCCTCGTCTTCTTCATCTTCGTCGGATTCTTCCAACATTTTAGAAATTGTTTCTGCGTCTTTCGAATCATTAGGATTCAGTCGTTTATTAGGTTTGATAATATTACAGTCTGCTTCGTCAAAATTCACTGGATTTCTGGATAAAGCATCGGCATTTACATTAGTTTTACCTGCTTTATATACCACGTCGTATTCGTATTCTGCTAATTTTAATCTCCAGCGGAGTATTCTTATGTTTGCATCTTGCGCGTTTTTAAACCAGAGTAAAGGTTTATGACTAAGTAAGGTGAATTTTCGTCCGTAGATATGGTCGAAAGTTTTTGACGCAATATATTATTGCTATGGCTTCCTTTTCATATGTATCGTATTTTATTTCGTTATCATTTAAAGTTCGAGAAGCATACGCTATTGGTTGATCTTTATTTATTTCTCCTTGAGATAAGATGCCTCCCACGGCTATTCCGGAAGCATCGGTGGTTAGAATGAAAGGTTTCGAAAAATCTGGATATTGTAAGACGGGTTCTTCACATAGTTTTTGTTTTAATATTTCAAAGGATTCTTCTTGAGCAGATGTCCACTTGAATCGCGTATCGTTCTTTAATAAATTTGTTAATGGTTTGACTAGTTTTGAAAAACTCGGAATAAATCTTCTGTAATATCCCGCTAATCCAAGGAATTGTTTAATATTTTTCGGTGTCTTAGGCCTAGGAAATTGTTTTATGGCTTCTAACTTTTTAGGATCGGGTTTAACTCCATCTTTGCTAATTACGTGTCCCAAATAARTTACTTCAGTTTTTAAAAATTCGCATTTATCTGGCTGTAATTTTAARWTAGCYYTGCGAAGTYGTTCGATTAATAAATTATATTTTCTTGCGTGTTCTTCCAATGAAGTGGCGTAAATGACAATATCGTCCATATAAACAAATAACTCTTCGCCTTGCAATCCTGATAATACTAAATCCATTAATCATTGGAAGGTAGCGGGAGCGTTTTTTAATCCAAAAGGCATCCGGTCAAATTCATAATGACCGAAAGAAGTTGTAAAAGCAGTTTTATGACTATCTGCAGGATGCATTTTTATTTGGTGAAATCCGGAGGCTAGATCGCATACGGAAAAGTATCGTGCTCCACCTAATTGATCTAAGATGTCGACGATGTTGGGTAACGGATAGGCATCGCCGATTGTTTTATCATTCAAGGCCCGAAAATCTAAGACCATTCTCCAGCGTTTATTTCCCTTCGAATCCTCTTTTTTGGGTATTATCCAAATTGGCGTATTGTACGGTGACTGAGAAGGTTTTACGATGCTCTCTTCTAGTAGTTCTTCTACTTACCTGTTTATTTCCTCTTGAATTTGTGGAAATCTGTATTGTCGGGTGTTAATGGGCCGATCATCTGTTGTCGGTATCTGRTGTTGCAACACATGAGTTGCTGTTAATTTTTCTCCAGGAATATGGAATCTATCCTGGCTGTCAGATATAAGATTTATTACGCTTTCCTTTTCTTGAGTATCTAAGTGTTCTAACCTTAATAATTCTGTAATTTCCGTGAGTCTATCCCTTTTAGGCTCTTCGGATAATATAAAACATTCATGCGAAATATCTTTCATATTATTATTTGAATTTTCTTCCTTACGTTTTGATTTACGTTTACGCATAAGTTTTTCTATTATTTCTTGTGATTGGACTTGCGTGGATGCAAGAATTTTAGAAGACGGTTTATTTTCCTTTTTGTAGAAGGTTTTAATATTAGAATGATAGGATTGTGTTCTCTTTATGAGTTCTTTAATTGTAATGAGAGGTATTATTTTGATTATACAAATTTAGGATAAAAACAAAGGCTTAAAATATAAATAAATAAGTTGAAAAAAGGGCATATAAGCCTGGCTAGTTAGACGTGCCAATTATTTACAATAGAAGTTTATTTATAACATTAGAAAAGTAAATAGAACGAACGTTTCTATACATAGCCTTTCTCCTTCCTGATCCTCTCCCACCAAACTGTTCTTTCCCCTCCCTCTTTTTATCATAATTTTCTCACATTGTTCTCGGATCTTTATTCCCGTGTTATTCGCCTTGCGACGATCTTCTTTATTTTTACCACAAATCTTGTACAAACTATTAATAGCTGACATAATCAGATATTACTGACAATCAATTAATAAATTTTAATTAATGACTAATTTGTTCTATATTTCATATTTTTCAATATTATTGGTTTTACGCATTATGACTTCATTATTTATATATTCAGGTTCTGACAATTATGACAGCTGCCATAGTTTTTATCTTTCATACAACATCTTGGTATGTACTCGACGATTAACAGCTCAGGGATTTCATCTCATCCACTCAATCAAACAGATAGTGTTACAACATCGCTATCACCCTCCGAAAGTATGAATTTTGCGATCCATTATTACCTTAACCGTTTTATATTAAATTGAAGTTTCAACGCTGATGAGGACCTAATGCGAAGATCGAAACGTTCGTTCTATTTACTTTTCTAATGTTATAAATAAACTTCTATTGTAAATAATTGGCACGTCTAACTAGCCAGGCTTATATGCTCTTTTTTCAACTTATTTTGATTATAATTATCCCTTTTAGGCATTCCAACCTTTGAAAATTTTATATTTTCTAAAAAGATTAAGGAGTTCTTTCTTTTTGACTCCTCTGAATAAGGAAGTGTCGTATTGCGTAGTGAGGTTTGATTACTTCCCTCCTCGCAATCGACGGGAGTAGAATTTGCCAGGGAAGTTTGGAAACATTCCTCTGTAATTCTAGGATTAAAATTATCAAGAGAGGTTTGGTAACTTCCCCCTCCAAGGATTTTGGAATTAAAATTTTCAGGAGAGGTTTGGTAACTTCCCCCTCCAAGGATTTTGGAATTAAAATTTTCAGGAGAGATTTGATAACTTCCCTCTCCAGGGATTTTGGAATTAAAATTATCAAGAGAGGTTTGGTAACTTCCTTCTCCAAGGATTTTGGAATCTAGAATTTTTGAGGAGATTTGGAAATCGTCTTCTTTTTCTAGATTTGAATTTTTCTATAAGTTATTATTTCCTCTCATAATTCTGTTCTTGATATTTTCTTTAACTTTAACTATTTTCGTCCTTATTTTTAATCACCTTCTTCGTTTCGTTTAATATTTGGTTTCTTTATTTGTAGATTTCTCGTTCCTTACGTCTTAGTTATCGTTTATTTTTTCTTCTTTATCATCTCTTGAATTGTTAGATATCTCGCAATGTATTTGATTATCTTCTTGATGCATGGAATTAAATTGCATATCTGCAACTTCTTTTTGGTCGTCTTGCGCTTCGACATTCGATTCGTAATTATCGAATAATTCGTTCAGAGGTTTAAGGCACAAAGTTGGTACTTGCACTTTTACTTCTTCGTCCAACGTGCTTATAACGTTTAAATACGCCTTTCTTGACACATTTTCTACTATTGTATCTTCCAAATAAATTCCATGAGCTATTTTTAGCTTTGGTATATATCCTATTTTTATTTCAGGATTTCCTATTCTTACAAAAAATAAAGATTCCGATCATGGAGATGCTATAATAGTTTCCGGTGAAAAGAAAGGTAATTTAATTCCTGACACGTCTAAATATCCCTTCCCGTAATCTATCTTTGAGGAAGTTTGTTTGAAAAAATCGTTGCCCAGTATGCCGGATTGTGAGATTGGAAAATCATTCGATACAATATGAAAAGTTACTTCTTTTCCCAAAAGAGGTAAAGTGATTTCTCCAAGAGTATAAACTGGATATTCATTTATATCATTTAGTTTTAAAATATTATTGTAATTGACAGTTTTGCCCTTAGATACAAAATTTTCTTTAATTATATTAGGCCCAAAACCAGTGTCCAACATAAAAGTTATGTGCGGAGTTGATTTGCAAAGATTTACCTGAACGGTAGGCACGCGACTGTGCTTATTGAGCTTTACCGTAACAGGTCGTGCTTCAAACGCGTTTTTGTCTACTGAGTTTTTTGTGATGTTGATGGGTGTGTGATCCGTTCGGACCCCTGTTGCACACCCGACTTCGAGGGTCCGTTGGAGTTTCCCTGATTATTTATTTTTCTTCTATTGTTACTAGCAATACGTAGCTCACAATTATCGAGGAGATACCCTTGTTCCTTGCAATAACAGCAGAATAATGAATCTTTAAACGCCGTACTTCGTTCTAATTTTGACCGACAGTCTTTAGCACTATGTCCAAAATTATTGCAAATCTGATTATCTTTGCTTTACTTTCTACGCCGCTCATTTTGTTTTTTTCAACAATTACTGGCTGAATGCCCTTGCTTATCACACCACTGACAAATTACGGAGGGCTTATTCTGATTATTCATATTATTCGTTCGACATGCTTTAGCGTTATGACCAGATTTAAAACAAATAATATTATTATTTTGCAATAACAGTAGAATAATGGATTAACGGATTGTCGGGTTTGAGGGTCGCGAAGCCGACATTTCTCAGCACTATGTCCCCGTTTTTTACATATCTAACATATTAAAATTTCAGTTCCTAATCCGGCATTGTTAGAAGAAAACTGAGTTAATTTTCTGCAATTGGAAGCTAAATGTCCCTCTTTATAGCAAATTTGACAGGTTCCTCGCGACCGATTTTGAATCTTGCCTGAGGCATTACCTTGTCGTAAATCTGTCATTGAACGAAGATCTCTTTCTATTCTTAACGCGTCAGTTATGGTATCTTGGACATTTAAATCCSTCGCTATTCTCTGTTCGATTTCTGGTTTTARTCCYCTAATAAAACATTTGCACATATCCTTTTCTAACGATGCTTTAATATTCTGACTTGGAAGGGCATTTCCTGAATTTCTGTATGCTTCTAATATTTGTTTTCCCAGTAATTTTACTCGATTTGCATATGTAACTACATCTTCTTAATTTTCTTGATAAACGCTACCCAGTTCCTCTTATAATTGATAGACGTTTTTAGAAGAGCCATAAATTTGTTCTAAATATTTTATTAATTGGGCTACACTGTCAAAGATTTGATCTTGTATGGTACGACGTGCTTCACCTACGATTCTTGTTCTAATAATATTTGTAAATTGGGATTCAGCTTCGACAGGCAACATAGATTTTGCATCCCTCAATAAAATATGATAACGGGATATTTTGACCGTCAAAGAAGGGAACGGCATATTTTAACGTGGCAAACGGATTCTGGTTTGCCTTTGTAATTTTGTTAATTTTTGTGGGAAATAACTTAGTTTCGCACACTGGTTGAATCGTGACGTCTCCGGAATCGTCGGAAACAGGCTCAGGCGTATCAACAAAAATTTCGGATTGATCTTTCGCAATCACAGAATCGTTCAATGAAAAATCAATTGATTTAGATTTAAAGGATCCGGTAGGAGTAGATGTGCGTAGAGTTGGATTACGTTAGTTTTGCCTTGATTCTCTATCGCGGTTTTGTAAAAATTATCAACTTTAGCTTTATCAGATGTAGACCTCGTATTCATTCCCGTCCCCAAAAGATCGCACTTTTCATCCCAGACGAGCCCCCAAATTTTCAAGTTCTGTTACGTCCAAACCCGAAGGTTTTGTTTATATGAGTTGGAAGGAAAGAGAAGGAGGAGGTATGGAAGGACGTATTCAATAACTGTCTCGCAGGTATACGCACAGAGGCGGTGGCTCTTCGGGAGAAGAGATCGGGGAGTAAGAGGGGGGAGAGAAGGAGCGAATGGAAGGAGGAGGAGAATCTGGGAATATCCGTTGTGTCAGTGCAGAGTAAGGTGAATCGAGTTCTATAACAAGGGAGCGCGGAGGCCATGGAGGTTGATTTGGAGAACTGGTAGAGGGGAGAGAAGGAGCAGATGGCACAGTTATACTAGAGTGATCGCTGTTATCGTTGTTATCGTTATCATTGTTCGACATTAGGCCGCTGAGGTACTCAGCGTAGGCCTCGTTCAAGAGGCGACGCGCGAGCCTATTCCTCCGATGTCGGAGACGCTTTGCTGCCCTTCGGCTGCGGGGTTGATTGGACGACGGTCAGTTGTTCATTGCGGATAAGCGCGGATTTGAGACGTTTGAGAAAAAAATGGACTACGATCGAGCTTTACTGGGTATTAGCAACGGGAGGACGTAGAGTCAGAAAGGATGTGTGAAAGAAGAATGAGAGGTATGGTACGACGTGCTTCACCTACCGTCATATCAGTGGTCCTCTTAAAGTTAAAAATAAGCAAAGTCCATTAGAAATTATCCGTGAACCTTAAAGAGAACAAGTTAGAAATAAGTAAGGTCCATTAGGGATTACCCGTGAACCCTAGAAATAAGTAAGGTCCATTAGAAATTATCCGTGAACAAGTTAGAAATAAGTAAGGTCCATTAGAAATTACCCGTAAACCTTAGGGTGAACAAGAGTGTAGGATCGAGCTTAA
Source organism: Cephalotes varians (assembly GCA_037157785.1). Taxonomy (NCBI): domain Eukaryota; kingdom Metazoa; phylum Arthropoda; class Insecta; order Hymenoptera; family Formicidae; genus Cephalotes; species Cephalotes varians. The sequence continues at coordinate 24,369 of JANQDE010000525.1, forward strand.
GATCAAGACAAAAGGAAAGGTAAAAGGATAAGAAGTCCACGAATTCGGGATCAAGTTATTAAGTATTGATAGGAGGAGTGATAATGCAGGTGGTGACCAAGAAATCTGAGGAAAAAGCCGTTTCAAGATTCGGGGGTACTTCGCGAATTGGTTAAATATATAAGTACGTGTTGCGACTTACTGCTTGGCGATGGTTGGACCTCGAAGAGTGTTGGACTCACGGCGAAGCTTATAGGTTTGTAGAGCCGGTGAACTGCCAGGTGATCTCTTGAGTTTCACTTATACTGTTTTCTACTGCACTTTTACTATTGTGGAACTAAAGTAATAACTAAGCAAGAGTTGACGAAGTTGAGCTGACGAAGTAGAGAGCTGGCGAAGTTGAGAGTCGACGAAAATTGAGAGTGAGCTCAAAATGTCGTGGTTTATATAGGAGTCTTCTAGGATGGATTTCTTCACCCGAAAGGTATTTTGTCTTACGTTTAGGTATTATTATTCTTGAATTTTCGGTGTCCCTGGCACGTCTTGATACCAGTTTTATTTACATGTGGATCAACCGAGACCGGCAAAATCGTGCTCTTATTTAGTTTGGTTTGTTTAAGTTTTTCCTGGAAGATTCCTCTTAATGTATTTACGCGAGATAAACAATATACCGGAAAAAAAGGGAAAACTCTAATCGGGTTTATTACCCGCCGATAGATAACCGCTAATGCTCGAGTTTCTTATTCTAATAGCTTATTTTATCAGCCGTCCTTGAAAGGAGGAAATCGTGGAGTCCTCAGGACGTAACAGAATGATAAAAGAATTTGATTTTTCAAGTCTTATAATAGATAGATAATTTATTACTTCAGCTTTACATCAGCCAAAAAGGGACTTGGTTTACAAAGTTATTATCTTAACCATTCATACCACAGATTCAACCATACTGCCTACGCTTTCACCTTACCCTACCTTACCTAATATTGCATCGCTGACACTCCTATGCTCTTCCTTATGTTAACGCYATTTAACTTTCTCTCTTAACCTAAACCTAAACCTAAACCTTCTTCTAGTCCCTCACTCTCCTCTCTTCCTCCACCCTCCGCTTCTCTCTTCTTTCTTTCCTTTCTTTTCCATAATCTTACTAAAGCCTCCTCTTTCCTCTCATCTAAGTCCTCGCTCCAAACTCTCTTCCATATTTCGTCCCTATTCTTCTCCCACTGAAATATAATAATACTGGAACGTGCGCGGGCGCTAGTGTCGTGAAATGACAAAGAGGTTCTTAAGTGATATCTTTGTCTCTTTTTAGTACAATCTGGTCAAAAGTTTTATTGTTAACGATTATTGGATACACATAAACATTTTTTATAAACGAGACTGTACGATCCTCACTAACGTTTACCACACATGCGTAGTATAGCTTAGAGAAGACTAAAGATACCACCTTGGATGCTCTCTCTCGGATCACACTTATTCATAGGGTCGCGCTCGTTCCAGTATTATTATATTTCAGTGCTGTGTTTCCATTTGCAGATTTTCAGTACAGTTACCAGTGGACGCCATCTTGTACTGAATTCTGTACTAGGGAAGTGTTCCCTTTCTCCAGTACAGCAAAAACATAACCAAGAACAAGAAGAAAAGAATAATTCGCATCCAATAATAATTCATCGTCGATTTCTGCATCGCTTTCAGAATCACTTTCAGCTGAATACAAAAATTCGTTGGCAATTGCAATCAATGCGTTGTTTATTGTCGCTTTTTTAATTCAATTTCACTAAATAAACGCGCCAGAAAACGTCCGAAGCACAGGTCTTGGTTATGTTTTTACTGTACTGGAGAAAGGGAACATTTCCCTAGTACAATATTCAGTACAAGATGGCGTCCACTGGTAACTGTACTGAAAATCTGCAAATGGGAACACAGCCCATGACTGTACACCGGGTCTTGGCTTTATAACATATTTCAGTGGCCGAATTTGTGCGCACTCAATCCGCACTAAATGCAGAAATTCTTCTTCTTCTACTTCTTCTTCTTTGGCCAGTGGATTTCAGACCGAATAAACGGTCACTGTACCACGATTTACTTGACGTTAGATCCGGACTAGATTCTTGTGGCCTCTTGTCCGAGCGTAGTATCTTCTTAATGGTGAGGAGGACATTCTTCTTATGCATGGTCTACAATGAGCAGTAGCGGTATGGATGAGGCTGTAAGAGTAAGAAATTGACTAATCACTGTCGAATGTAAGAAAAATAGTTAACTGTGATTGGTCAATTTCTTACTCGTACAGTCTCATTCATACTGCTACTGCCCATTGTAGACCATGCAATACTTGTCCACCAATTATCTTAGGGGAGGGAGCCCTCATAAAACCAGTACAATGAGTACTCGTAAATATAAACTTAACCCTTAGCTGTCCCACCTTCCGGGAAAAACATAACTGTCCCATGGGGTCTATCTGACCCCACGTTAAAAATATTGTCGTAGCTTTGAAAATAATGATGATACTTATATAAAAAAAATATTTGTTAATGTCTTAGATATTGGAGAACAAATGCTAATTGGTTTTGTAGGCAAAAACAAAAATTTTAATATAAAAAAAAATCTTGAAAAAAAAGTTAAAAAATGACTTTTTTCAATCAAATATTCATAGCTGACTCAATTTTCATCGAAAAAAAAAAACAAAAAAAAATGGTTCCATACTCGGGAGATATGTTGTTTAAACGTGAAATAATTTTTTTTTGGAGCTATTCAAAAAGTGTATTTATTTTAAGGTTTGAATGCTGAGAAAATTGTGTTTTTTAGGTATAACGAAAACCATTGAATTTTAATGAAAAAATGAATTTATTTCGGCATAAAAACACTTAAAAAATTACAGAATGTTAATTTTATTATAAAAAAGTAAAAGAAACATTTAAATTACAAATTTGCGAACTATTTTACTCCTGCCTACCCCCACAATCAATGCAAAGATACATGCGATGATTATTACACATTGGACGATAGCACGATAAGCATTGTATTGTYGTTTTAGTATCTTTATGTCTGGGACACAGATCAYAGCGCTTACGAGAAGGTAAATTTTGATCTTCAGATGCTTCTTGCAGCAATTCATCGATCCCAAGTATCATTGCTATACCAGCTTTCAAAGACTTGCGAAGTGAAACCATGCAATACCTTTCTTGAAGATAGGGCTTGACAAGAAACATTTTTAATCGAAAAAGGCACTCTTGGACAGATGTTACTTTATTTTCTCCTCTTCTTACTGATTGGCATTGAGCCAAAATGCGCGCATTAACGGCAGCTTGATCCAACATTCCCAGGAAAAAACACATGGGCCAGCGATTTGTTCTTCTGCTCACCGTGTGTGAGTGACACAACTAATCAAACGTATCAGTTCCGCCTTTTGTTGAGTTGTAATGTAGTATTATTTCTGGTTTTCCATCGACAATCTTAGTGGACGAAATATATGACGACACGAATAAAACCACTTTATGTTTTTTTGGCGTAAAAGATAAGTAAATTACACACCAAAAAATTCGTAATCTCAGAAATGTTTACTTACATTTTTTTTCAAATTTTAGTACCCAAAAACACTTTTAAAAAATCAGAGCACACACACAAAAAATTAACACACCTGTCCCACGGGGTCACAGTAACCCCACAAATTTTAACGTCGACTTTGCGCGCTTGCCTACAGTAGACTAAGGCAACTAAAATTATACTCATCGTTTTAATCGACAGTTAGGACCTCCAACTGACAACAGATGACGTCACATAGACCATTTTTTAATTTTGGGCTGATTTACAGAAATTTAAAGATCGCTGGGGTCAATTTGACCCCGGAGGGACAGCTAAGGGTTAATTAAATAATGATACTTAATTTCTGGTTAGCCACCTTAACGAATCTTAACAGGATTGCAGCAACTTTTTTATTAATGTTACCAATCAAGTACTCTATTGAAAAAGGATCGAACAAGTTCAGCGATCTCAACACAGTCAGTAATCTCCCTCTCTCCATATTTAAAAAAGGGCATGCCCAAAACACATGATTTATATTCTGAACAATCTCTCCACAAAGGCATTCCGAAGAATCCTTAACCCCCATCCTAAATAGGTATAAGTACCAGGATATCCTGTAATGATCCTAGTTAATGTTTTACAGTCCTCTCTATTCTTAGTAAGACTCTTTATTCTCCTTATGTTAATATTGCAAAAATTTTTAAGAAAATATGCTTCCAGATCCTTCATCCAAAAAAAGAAGTTAGTGTCAATTTCTCGATACTTTGAAACCATAGATGCGAAGATCTCTTTATAGCTTACAAGATTATTCCAAATTTCACCCCTAACAGAAGCTTCTTTGGCCGACGAAACGATCTCTGCCCTCTCATTTCCTTCGATGCCCACATGAGCTGGGCACCATGTAAACCTGACTCTATCCTTATTAAAATTTATCCTTGACAATTTGTATGACAGGTTTGCTAGAACCATATTTAATTTGGTAATGGCTTTTGGGAAAAATGACTTTTCTGCATTTTTCAATGCCTCAAGTACACTCTGTGAATCCGAGCAAATGTTCACTTTCCTCCAAGAATGGGAGTCCAACAATGACAACACTTTATCAATAGCCAAAATCTCTGCCATAAACGAGCTTGTCAAGGAATTGAGCTTGTAAGCAATTTTCTTATTAAGATAGGGAACAAAGATGGCACAGCCCAGATTGTCTTTAGAATTTATTATATCAGCTTTAGTTCTTGAGCCGTCTGTATAAATTTCTACCTCGTCCGTTGATTTCCTTGAGTCTTTTATTAACTGATTAAAGATTATATTGGGTTCTATATTGGGTTACTACCCTTAGCTGATTCTCCAGTCGCAAAGTCAAAATCTGATTGTATAAATTTTTCCTTGAATGGAAAGGTATAATAAGGGTGTATTTTGGATTTAGAAAGGAATCAAAACAAAGGTTCTACCGTATGCCACCTAGAAATAAAAAATGGTATCTTCCTACCTGCAACCCTACCCGCGGAAAATTGCTCCCATAAAAATTTACTTTTGTTTAGTATTCTACCCTTACCTAATACATGTGCCCTACACAAATAGTCGTCACACATCTTCGTGACTCTCGACTCAAATGAAGGCTGGTCGGAAAATTTCCAACCTTGTTTGCGGAATTCCTGGGAAGATCCAAGGCAACTTTATACGCTGAAATAATGATACTTTCAATTTGCTTTAAATATCCTTTTGCTGCATTTATGTACCACATTGTACCACATTTGTGGTATACCCTCCCCCCCCCACATAAGTTGTGCCACTATGGTAGCGTTTATAAAATTAACTGCTTGCAAGGGATCGATCCCCCATGATCATGCAGAAATTGGACATGAGCTCCAATAGATATCATCGACATGGAGATCTGGGCCGCTGATTGAGGTGGTGGGGGTAGACACACGCGTGGAGTGAGAGGCAGATAATAGTACTTACTTCCTTCTCTGTCTACCAAAGCCTGATTGGTTTGTTATTACTTTGCAGAGCAACAATAACCAATCAGGCTTTGGTAGACAGAGAAGGAAGTAAGTACTATTATCTGCCTCTCACTCCACGCGTGTCTCTACCCCTACCACTTCAATCAGCGGCCCAGGTCTCCATGTCGAGGAACAATGTCGATTTTAAAGCCCATGGGTGAATTCGTTTATGCAGTCACTGCCACTGAAATATAATAATACTGGAACGAGCGCGACCCTATGAATAAGTGTGATCCGAGAGAGAGCGTCCAAGGTGGTATCTTTAGCCTTCTCTAAGCTATACTACGCATGTGTAGTAAACGATAGTGGGGATCGTACAGTCTCGTTTTATAAAAGACGGTTACATGTATCCAATAAACGTTACAAAGAAACTTTTGGCCAGATTGTACTAAAAAGAGACAAAGATACCACTTAAGACCCTCTTTGTCATTTCACGACACTAGCGCCCGCGCTCGTTCCAGTATTATTATATTTCAGTGGTCACTGCTGCAGAGGGTATCATTTTATCTTCATTGTTCATTGGACGTAAACAAAGATAAAATGATACCTTCTGCAGCAGTGACTGCATAAACGAATTCACCCCATGGTACACAGAAAAATTTAAGCAGTAAACGAATCACCCAATCACAGTCAAGAATTTAAGGCGAAACGTAAGCGGTAGCAAATCAAAATTGTTGATTTCTTTACTGCTTACGTTTTAGAGGCTTTCTACAATAAGCCGTAAGTCATAAATCAAAAGTCAGAAGCAATAAATTGATCAATCATAACCAAGTATTTTTTTCACATTTGTCTGTGATTGGTCAATTTATTGCTTCTGATTTCTGATTTGTGACTTATGGCTTATTGTAGAAAGCCTCTTACTGCTTAAGTTTTTTGTGTGCGATAGCCTTAAGTTTTTTTGTGTGCAATAGCCTTTACGGCTGTGTTCATTCATCAAAATTCATTGTCAGCATTAAAAATCTATAGATTATGTATATATTTATATGTATATAATTATTACGTATACTATAGATCTTCAGCACTAGTAGTGAATTTTGGAACACACCCGATGGCAGCACCAGTAGCAGTAACAGCAGCAGCGGTGTCATCAAGATTCCGCGAGACTCGAAGACTCGTCCGCTTCGTCTAGCTCGACTTAGCTGAGAGTTATTTCAACTAAAAAGGCTCGACTTAATTTCAGCTCGCGGCCTGGTTCCAGAAACTCTTATTTTCGGTCCGTCGCCGTGCCCGTCATCCTAAGTGTTCGCTCGTCCCCGGGGAGTGCGGGCATTATTCGTTTCAAAAAGAGCTTGTCAGCTACCCGGACGCGCGTAGCGTCTTCGTTGGTGGGGTGAACATTTCGATGCTCGCGTCGGCTACCGGGAGAAACAACGTACGTGCCCGGAGGATCTTGAGACCTATGCGACGAATTCCGCGGAAATTCGCATGACAAACCCGGGAACATTAGGGCTCGACAGTGGCAGCGACGGGGACGACGTTCTCGGGTAATCTCGGCCGCCACGAATTCTCCTATGTGTCATCTTCGCGCGAACGCTGCACAACGTTTTGGGACATCTGGGACCACTGCGTGCCGCCCTGACAATCATGGACGTTGATTGTCCGATTGTTAGCCTGAAGCGATCCAGCAGTGCGCCGATGATTAATGAAATTAGCGCGACCATGTCCATTACCACGCCGTCAACATCATCATCGAGGTAAGTCTACAATGGTGTTTTTGCTCTTTGTCTAAGACTTTACATTGCAGAGCATGACCCGTTTGTGACCTGAGTTGCTCCAATGCCATCCAGGGCAATGATGTAAAAATCAATTATTGAATATCATTATACCCAGTGATAAAATCTGCTAGTTGCATTTTTAACAATAATTTTTGCTAATGGTCACTAAGATTACTTAGAGCGGATAATTGAAGTATTGTTCCGATGCTAATGATTTTGTAAAAGTAGCAGTATTGCATGAAGTATTGAATACTGTGTTGAAAGATCAATCCTTTTTTATACTTTGCTTTTGTTTCGTCTAGAGAAATCATAGAGAAATCATAATTAATATTATAATAATTATTTATATGTTTTCGTTATATTTATACACATAAATATTTATTTATATTGAAATGTTTCTTTAAAACCTTTAATTGAACTTCATAGAAATTAGGAGCTACTTTATAAAAAAATATATGTATATAAGCAATGTTTTTTAAATTTTATTTTGAGGGCTTTCACAATAATAATAGCAAATTTAGTTGGACATACCAATGTGCCCTAGTGCATATTAAAGCTATTTTTACATTGATCCAATCTGTGTGAAATACATCAGACATGAAATATTTCAGATTATAAAATATTTTATCAAACAGTGCATATAAAGTATATTGAAGATTTTACAATGTAATTCGTTTTCTATATTTATAATAAATACACATCTTTACATCGATATATGTACAATGACTTTAATGTATATATTAAATGCACATTAGTATGTCCAACCAAATTTGCTATAAGAGAAATTACATTACTGAAACATACAAATAATTGTTGAAAGTAATTTGTAATTGTTTTAAAATAGTAACATGTTGAAAGATAGAGTCCTATTAGCTGTCAGTAACTTTATAAGAAACTTTAATTAGGATTTTAAAAGGAATTTTTTAACTTAAGTTGCAGATATATGATTCGTATAGTGTTTGTTGTAAATAAAGGTTTAAAATCTAAGTGCTTTCAAAGCCAAACATTGAGAGAATCTTTTATAATAAATTTATTAAAAATTTTCTAATAATATGCGTTTGCAACTGTGCAAACTTAACTGTTTCTAAACTTTTCTTATTTTGTCATTTGCAGGGATGCTGTGTCAACCTATAATATATTTGCTAATTCAACTCGTCTACGACGTTTTAGTACCAGTGTAAGATCATGTTACTCATGATGTTTTACTTTTTTACTTTTTATTATTTATTATTCATCTTAGCATTGATAAATATCTCATTTAAGCTTCCCTTGTTAGTCCAGTAACAAAATCTAAAATATAGTATTTATTTTGTTTTATAAGTAAACAAAAAAATTAATTCTCTTACAATTGATTAGAAAGAAAAAAGTAACAAACATTTTATTTCGCAATGTTATGATTCTCTGATACTCAGATAATTTGACTAATACTACTTTATTTCTATCCTATCTTTTTTTAGAGTCCTGGTAATGTTCCTAGATTGACACCACGCGTGAGTCAGTTAAGACAGGAGGAATGCGTGGATGTCGCTGGCCGGGAGGCAGCACACGAGAAGGAAATTCATAGTGCCATGCAAATATCTCAATCATGGGAGGATCTCACCTTGGAGGCAGAAGGATTATCATTCAAGGACTCAGAGTCTCCCATTAATAAAATGGAACGGCCAAAGAGGCCATTGGATCCTCTAAGTCTAAATCTGTCCATCACTGGTTCACCGCTGTGTTCTTCACCTTCTCCTACAAGATCTGGATTTAATCAAAGACAATGTTACTCTCCTGGTATTCACATTTGGAAGAACAATTTGTCTCCTAGTCCTACGAGAAAGGCGTTTGCCACAAGGTACTTGTTCGGAGCGTTATAAATTCATCTCGTCTAAAATTGTTGCCGAAAAAGTATGTATAGGCATACCTAAAAAGAAAAGGATTAGCTATTGCAATTTATATTATTTTATTGCAATTTGTATTATTTTTTTCATGTTTGTTCTCTGCTAATATTTCATGAAATACAGGCGCAGTTTGAGTCCTATTGCAATAAGGCCAAGTTGTTTGGGGCCAGTCAAAAGAAAGTTTGAACTAGACGAGGTCGGAATGGATCATAATTTGCAACCACCTGCAAAACGCACTTCTGGTTTATTAACGTCAGTTGCATCCAGGTTGCATATATTTTTACAACAATCTTCTGTACATTAGATTTAATATGATCAAATTATCGAAGTAATAATTTTTTAAGTGTGTGTGCGTGTGCGTGTGCGCGTGCGCGTGTGCGTGTGCGTGTGCGTGTGTGTGTGTGTGTTTCTATAATATAATTTCTTTAATTTCTTTAATTTAGTAACTTCTCTGCAGATTGGATGCGCTATCTAGCCCACTTCCAGGAACTATTAGTTCCGTGGGTACGCCCGAATCATTATCGAGTGCAGATTCGCCTAGTTTCTCCTTCCGGCCGGTGGACAGTCCGTCACCGGTTCGCATAGGTCCAAACAGCGATAGCGATTCTTTATCGGACGCGAGCAATCAAGGCAAATCAATGGATCAAGTTCGTGTCGACCAGATCAGTCAGGACAATCACAGATGAACATGAGAGATGTCGGATACGCGAAAGTTTGGAAATTCGTCGTGTCACATTAATCCTTCTCGGCATATCGACGTAAAAGAGAAGGTATTGGTGTTTCACATCGAATCCAAAAATCGCGAGTGTATTCTTTGTTTTGTCATTCATTGACAAAAAAGGACAGTCGTGTGATATGGACTACTTGGAACTTTAGTGCAAGTGCGACATAATGTTTAGAAGAGAAGCATTTTTAAATATGCATCTCTAATATTTTTTCGATGTACAAGCGTAGCGCCAACAGTGTTCTCTTCTCTTAACTAAATATTAATCACATATCAGCGGAAAGACGCTTTACATGCTCCTGTAATCATCGTTTCCTTTATTTCGGAGTGAAGTATTTGTGCTCTCCGATTGGAATGATTTATTTCCTGTTTTTCTTTTTTTTAAGTAGCTATGTACAATGATTCTGTATGTATCGATTAATGTATATGATAGTGCCCCTTTTCCCCGCTATTTGTACTGTTCACCCTATTCAACAACTTTTGGCTCTTGTTATCTATTTTTAATGTTTGATAAGTTTGTTTTGGGCATTGGATAATTCTCTATCCAGTGACTTCTAGTGTGCGTAATTTATAATCGAAACTATTTGTTATATAGATGATCAAGATTGCGTTTAATCACGTTTAATTGCGTCAGTTTCGTAATTGTACAAACACGATTTAATCCATCCTGATGCCTTTAATCTCTTTTATTATTTTCGATGCTTGATGAGACTTGAATTTTCATCTTAACGAGAATCTTGCGTTGGTACAATTTAAATCTCCAGGCTCGTATTCTTGGTGTAACAGTCAATGTTAAATGCTAATAGAAGATTCTAACATTTTCTCTTAGAAAAATATATTTAAGGTGATTATGATCGTATAACATAAGAATAATATATTCGAGAAGCAAGGTAAAAATACTCGAATATCTCGAATCTTTCAAACATGTCTCTGAGTCATTATTAGGGAAATAGTGAGAATATCCTGTTGCATATCCTCACAGTCAAAGATATCTTTAATCTTCTCTGCGAGGGGAAATCTGCAAATATTGCCTGTATTTCCTAGCTTCCGGTTTGTCAGAAAACATTTATGGCCAGGTGAAACTTGAGCGTATCGAGCATTATTAATGTATGTACATATACAAAAATGCTGCTGTAACTCATAAGATAACGATCTTGTCCTACGTATAAATAATAATATATAGACATGTTTGTCCTAGATTTTTCTGAATAACATCGTACAAACGGCTCTGTTTCTCTCTCTGACGCTTTATGAATGGTAATATATATGTTAGATTCCGTAGAATCTTCTTTATTTCCCTTTACTAAACCAAAGCAAACATAAGTATTAAGTTTTCAAGCTCATATTATATTTAACTACTTCTTTTCTTCTTTTTCATTTTTGTCGATTTGAACAAAATCGACGATTCATTCTTGTATTTTAGACAAAATATCTCACAAAAAATATACCATGCGAAGATTCCATGCGATCTCGATTGATGTTACTTTTGGAATTTTGTACAAATATATATAAAAACATTGATTATTGCATGTGTGTGTATATGAAGTATCAAAATTCAGGAGAGAGAGAGAGAAACTCGACGATGCTATGAGAATCTGACTGTGCTAGAAAATATTATTAGTAATATACGCAGAAGAGATTGTTTAGATCTTGTATGCGTTTTAGCATGTATCTTTCGAACTTCCGCTCGCCTGTTAATAAACTGATGATAGATTATGTCATATTTTATTTTACGCGATGTGTTGTCAAAGATTTTTATTAACATCCGCATGTGGACATTAATAAAAATCATTAATACACAGATTGTTCCAGTCGACTTTCGAGGATCTACCGTTTCTTATTAAGACATGATCTCCATAACACGGATATCGTGGCTAGATCTTTGCATAGACTGCTATATTTTTAATAGGAAATGAACGACTCATAAAATGTGAATATGAAATATGTCTCTTGTACATACATGTCGATTTTAGATTTTAGCGCAATCGGCTGTAGTGTAGCTGTCCCATATAACACGTAATATTTAAAAAATTGTAATATTGCAATATAACTGGAAACAGTAATTATATAATTATTGATTATATAATATAATATAATTATTATATTACATTATTAATATAATTATTATATTTAATTAATATAATTATTGCATATTTCTGTAATATTACGTATTACATGGAGCATATCATCGTTTTCCAGCAAAAGATGATACAGTGTAACACAATGAATCGTTTTATCTTTGTTAACATTAGCAAACAAGAATGAAATGATTCGCAACGCTGTGTAACGTCAATTGTGTCTCTTGCTGAAAAACGCTTTTATCAAGAAAATAGATCTTTCCAAAATGCGTATGCTCGCTATGTATAAAATCGATATCACGCTAGGCGTGAATTAAAAATGAAACTGATTTTTTTTCCGTACACATACTTTGATGACATTTTTGAGTATCTGCGCTATAACATTTGTGCATGAATAAGGAATGAAAGCGCAATTCCGAGGTGTATTTCTAAATGATCTCCGCTTTCGATTGATCTGAAATTTTACACGTAAATTCTTTTCGATGTGAAGAAAAAAAATGCGCGTGGTTCCAACTTCGGGAAATCCACAGAAAAGAATTTTTTTCGAAATTATTTCTCAAATTAATTAATTTTAAGTTGCGAACTCATGTGAAATCATGTGATCTATTCGTCTAGTTTTTTGGTGGTGGAGCCTTCCGTAGGGCGGAATTCACTGCATTCCACGCATGTATTTCGCTTGGTGCTTCGGATACAGAACTAGGTCTATAATTGTGATTATACACGTGGGTTTGCAATTTTCCGTGCAAAGGTCCATCCCCCATAAAAGTTTTTCTTTGATTATTTCCCAAAATTGAGATCACACGTACTTTATTCCTCACATCGAAAAGAACTTGTGTGTTTCACAAATTTTCACAAAATTTCAGATCGATCGAGAGCGGGAGTCATTCGGAAGCCTCAATTTCGAGAAAACGTTCATTAGTGGTGGTCTTTAATTGTTCTGCGCGGGAATTGGTTAGAATTAAAAAAAGAAATTATAATATTTGTCATGCATACGAAAAACATTGGGAAATGATACTTGTCAAAAAGTGCGCTGTAAATTTTAAATCTTTTAAATCTCTCGTTTTTGTAAGGAAAATGTTTTTATAGAAAAAGAAAAAACGAATTTATTTAAAATAAAATTCAATTAGTTGGATTCTACGATAAAGTTTCATCAACTTCAGCCGGATTTTAACAATCGAATCAGTTTCTGTTACAGGAACGGTGCCGAGCGTGGCTTTTGGACAAAATATATATTGCGCGCGCGCGTATTCTTTCAAAGGCGATCTGTCAAACTCACTGAAATATAATAATACTGGAACGAACGCGACCCTATGAATAAGTGTGATCCGAGAGAGAGCGTCCAAGGTGATATCTTTAGCCTTCTCTAA
>JANQDE010000525.1:49644-61142 GCA_037157785.1 Cephalotes varians
TCTGTCAATAACTGAAGGAAATCTGTCACATAACCTTGTTGAAGATATATAGGGAACAAGCGACGGTTTTACAACGCGCATGTTTTGCCGCTACTTCTTCCTCCATGACAAGCGTCAAATTTAGTCACTAGATCCCAATTTGACGCTTGGTTTCTAGCGTCAATGAAAAGGCCGCTTAAGAGTAAGGAGACATAAGTGTGATCTACAATGAGCAGGAGCAGTAATGGATGAGACTGTAAGAGAAAGAAATTGATCAATCACAGTCAACTATTCTTCTTACATTCGACTGTGATTAGTCAATTTCTTACTCTACGCCACGCGCGCATTAAATTTCGCCGCAGATTTTTTTGGAAAGTTCCATTCAAATCCATACTATTGGTCCATCTGATCAGTATGCTTGATTACAACTCTAATGAGATTGTCGACATACTTCTAATGCTTGGTGAGTGCGTTAATAAATTTAGGGTTTCGGTGCTAATGCTAAAGACTGTAACTATCGAGTCTCATAACTCGGAAGGTACTTAATGAAAATAAACTTTATTATAGTGTTTTGAAAAGCTCTTGCTATCAGTTATTAGATTCTGGAATCAAAAATATAGTGTTTTATTTTCAAAAAATCGATGTGATCTTGATTTCACCTTAACGATGCCACCTCAATGATACCTTCTTATGTCCCCCTTCGAATCATACAACTTTTGTTTGAAACATTTTTCCATTATCTACCATATCTACCATTATCTACCATAGTTTTCGAGAAATCTTAATGCATTATTTAAAATGGGATATCCTGTATATATACACATAATATAATTAAATACAATTAAGGGCCAATTTCACCAACGTCGGTTAAGCTACCCGACGATTAAAGTGTCAACCGTGATTGGTTCATTCTGGTCAAAGACAAATGCGATTGGATAATTCCATTGGAATTATCCGTTGGTTAGTCTAACCGACATTGATGAAATTGGTCCTAAGTAGGGCTATAAACGCAGGGTCACAATTTTAGACCGATAAAAATATAACGCGTATTATATAATTTATTTCTCTTCAGCATACAAAATTAGCCGAGAAGGGGACTTGATTTACAATAAATCTTAACCATTCATCTATCCATCCCTCCATTCATTCTTTCAACGCCCGCGCTGAATTAATTATTTATACCACTATCTCTTTCTTCTTTACAATCTTTATTTCCATTTTTCCTTTTTCCTTTTTCCTTTTACCTTTACCTCTATTTTACAATTATCTTTCCTCATACATATTTACTATTGCACATTTATTACTTTCCTTTATTAATCTGCATCTTATTCTATCCGCTTTCTATTCCTATTTCTCTTGTATCGCATATTTCTTTCTTAGTCATTCTAATCCCGCCTCTAACAAATTTACCTCCTCCTCTCTTTTTTTTAATGTTCTCTTCTTCTTTAATTCCTTTTCTCTTTCTTTCCACAATTTCTTTAGTAAACTATCCTTAATATTTTCTAAATTTTCATTCCAATTTTTCTCTAGGATTTTATCCCTGTTATCCCCTAGAACCATAAACTATTCCCTTGTTTTCCTTACAGTCTATTACGAAGTGCTCCATGCAATCTATACTTTTCTCGCAGAATATACACCTCCTTAATTTCTCCTCCAACCAATACTTATTTGCCTGCTCCAGATTTCCTTAATTTAATTAATGCTCTCACCTCATCACCTTTCTTTAAATCCTCTATATTTTCTTTTTTTAAATACCTAGGAACTCTTCCTTCTAATATTATTTCTTTATATCTCCTATTGTACCTCGCCTTTGCTATTTTACTATCTTCCCATTGTCTTTGTACATCCCTTTCTCTATTTATTAATTCTATTTTTAAGTTTTCTCCACCCTCTCTTACCTCTTTCGCCTCTATTCCCCATCCATTCCTATTGTAATACTTTTCTCTTTTCCTTCCATATCCATTCTTCCACCCATATTCTTCTTTCTCTTTCCAGCAGAGTTTCGCTTGTCCTCCGGTCCCTTTTTTAACTTTTTCTTCGTATCTCTTAGCTCTTATTCCCAACCTATCCCCAATTTATCCATTACCAGCTCTCTTGTTATGACATACCTAGGTATATAAAAATCTAAACCAAATAACCATCTTACATAATCCATCATTACTTTTTCTAATTCTTTTTCTTCCCATCCCCATATTTCCATCCCATATGCCATAACACTCTGCACTAAATACCTAAATAAAATCCATCTTCTCCTAAAGTCGTTCCTGCATAATCTTTCACTAATCCCCAAACCTTTCTCACTGCCCTTCTTCCTTTCCCACACAACTCCTTAATATGCTCCTTATAATTATCTTTATTATTCAGTATAAAGCCTAAATATTTAAACGTTTGCACCTCTTCTATCCTCTTATCTCTCCATTTCCATATTTCCTTTCTTTCTTTCTTTTTCCTATTGAACACTAAAATTTTAGTCTTATCTGCGCATAACTCCAATTTTCTTTCTACCAAAAAAGTACTCATCATATCCTGCATCGCTTCCCTATTGTTTGCTACCAAAGAATATCGTCCGCATACGCTAAACTCCATATCCTAGTTCTACCTAATCCCACGCCTCCTATACCTTTCTTTTTCATCCTTTCGTCTATTTCCGCCAAATACAAATTAAATAATATTGGACTCATTACGCATCCTTGCCTCACTCCTTTTCTTGTTTTAAATCCTCTCTTTTTGTATCCTTGCGTCGTTCTCACCTCCGTTTTCTCATATATCTTCTCTTCCTATGTTACTCCTTTACTCCTTTTCTCTTCAGTTCCTCCCAGAGGAGTGGCCTCCGTTTGGACACGAATCGATTGAACACGAGCCACTCACAACGCTTGAACAGTGGAAAGTCTCTAGGCACCGGTCGCTGTGGTTAATAGTGTCCAATTGATCCGTGTTCAAACGAGCCCTTCCCCTCCCAGAGTATGTCTCTGTCCATATTATCGAAAGCTGCTTTCAAGTCTGCAAACATCATATATACCTTTCCATTCTTTCCTCCCTTCCTTTTCTCTCTCTGCATTATATGATACAATATCATAATATTATCGATCGTTGATCTGCCTTTCCTAAAACCTGCTTGACTTTCCGGCACTATATCCTTCTCCTCCGCCTCACTCTCCAGTCTGTTTCTTAAAACTTCCGCATAGATTTTATATGCCATGCATAGCAGTGAGATTCCTTGATAATTTCCTGCTTTCTCTTTGTCTCCTCTCTTATATAACGGTATTATAATGCTTTTTCTCCAGTCCTTTGGAATCATTCCTTTCCTCCATATTTTTCTTAACAGGTCCACCAAACTTGTCCACAATTCTCTTCTTGCGCATCTCTAGGCCTCCATCGGGATTTCATCTATTCCCGCTGCCTTTTTCAATTTCATTTTGCTTAGAGCAGTCTTAATTTCCTCTTCTTCCATCATGTCCTCTATATCCTTTACTTCTTCCTCTTGCTGTTCCTCCATCCTTATTCCTATTTCTGCACCATCTAACAGGCTCATAAAATGCTTCCTTCATTCCTCCATTCCTATCTTTTTCCTTCTTTGTTTTATTACCTCTCTTCTTGTTAATATATCTCCAGATTTCCACTTCACTCTTAATTTTCTTCAATTCTTCTTCTTCCTCTTTTCTTTTTTCATTTTGCTTCTTCCCCACCAATTCTTTAGAAGATTCGCTTTAAACTTTATTTTTTCTTCCAAAAATCTCTCTTTTCCTACTTTTCCTTCTCTCCATCTCCTATATATCCTCTTCACCTCTCTCTTTTTTCTTGTACAACTTCTATCCCACCAGTTCTTATATTCAATCTCCTTCTTCTTCCATCTTCTTACCTTTCTTCTCACCATAGCTCCGTGCACAATCCTCTTTAACCTTTCCATTTTTCTTCTACTGTTTTTAATTACTCCCTGATCTTCCATTTTACTCAATTCCTCCGTTCTTTCATTATGTTTTTGAATTGCCTCCTTATCCCAGATGACTTCTATTTCCTTCTTCTCTTCTATTTTTTCTTGTTCCTATTCTAGATTTCTTCCTTCTTCTTCCTGTGATGATTTCTATTTCTATTTCTAACGGTAAGTGATCTGAATCCACCTTTTCTCCTATTCTAAATGATCTTATCTTATCACAAATTCCTTCATTTACTGCTACGTAGCTATAACAGAATTACTCCTAGCTCCTACATATGTATATTCCCCCTTTCAGTCCTTCTATCGTTCCATTCAAAATATACTATCCCTTTTCCATTATCCATTCGGTCAACTGTTTGCCACCATTTCCTATCACCTTATTTTTACTATATCTCTCTATGTCTCCCTCCTCTATATTTCTATCTCCTAGTTCCCCTATCCTTACATTAAAATCTCCCCCTACTATTATGTTTCCTTCTTCTTCATCTCCTATAAATTAATTTATTCTTTCTCCTATTTTTCTATGCTCCTACCATATACTGATACTACTTTTAATCTTTCCTTTCCGATGTTTAATTCTGTCGTTACCAACTCCTCATTCTCCTTACTTATTATTAACTTATCCCCTCCCCATTCCCTCTTTTTACCCTCTTTTCCCTATTATAAAACCTCCCTTTGCCTTCCCTTTAATCCTCTTTTTCACCGCAAAGTTGCACACCCACTCATGTGTTTCTGGCAATTTCTCTTTTAATCCTTCCCATTCTTTTTCGTCCACCCATGTTTCGCACAGACTTACAAATTCAAAACTCCTTACATAACTCCAAAACTCCTTGTCCTTATTCCCTAGTCCTGCCACATTCCAAAACAAAAATTTCCTTCTCCTATTCTTTTTTCTTTGCCTTTCCGACTCTATTTCTTTTCCTTTACCTTCCTTACTCCCTTCCCGGCTTATTCGAAATTCTTGCCATCCTCCTCGCTACCCCTTTCTTTCTCTACTTCTGTCTCACTCCTCTCATTCTCCTCCTTTTCAATCTCTGCTCACTTTCTCCAAACATTCCCTATCCTTACTTTTCCGAACCTTATCTCTACTCCTTTTTCTTTCTGTTCTTTCTAACTATTCTTTCCTGTACTCTTCTCTCTTCCCAACTTACATCGTTCTCTATAAATATTCTATCTCCTTTCAGTTTGTACTTGTTTCTCATTATTTTTTTTTCATTTCTTCATTTTCCAATTTTATTACTAACACTTTCTCTACAACCTATCACTTTGCAATCTACCCCTATCTTCTCTTTTATTAGACTCTTCGTCCATTCTCTAATCTCTTTTCTATCCTTTTCTATTTCTTTCGGGATTCTTATTCCTCTTACTATCACATTATTCCTTCTCACTTCCCTCTCTTTATCATTTAACCATTTTTTCAGTCTATCCACTTCTCTGCAACTTAATCTACTATCTGTCCCTATAGATTCCATACTCATCCATCTACTGCTTCCCCTGTTTCTACCGCTAACTGCGCTCCCCTCGTCCTGTTTACTCCCTTCTCTTCTGCTTAACTCTTCTTCCTCTATATCTCCTTTTACTCACCTCTCTATTTTCTCAAACTTCTCTTCCAGTTTCATTATCTTTTCCTCACACTCTTTCACCTTTACCTTCAGTTCTTCTATTCCTCCAAAATAATTTTTCCTATCCTCCTTTAATGTCTTTACTTCTTCCTTTATGAACTCTCTTAATTCCTTCTTCATCTTCTTACTCTCTCTTTTCTCTGCTCTGCTTTCCGTTAACCTAAATGTCATCTTTTTTCCCCCCTTCTTTATTTTCTATCACTAACTTCCTCTGCCTATCTTCTTGCCTCCTTCTTCCTATTTTACCTACCGCTCCTTCTACTGCGTCACTTCCCGCCATAACCTCCTCGATTTTCTTCTCTCTAAAATCTCTCCCGAAATCTACATTTTCCTTTCCGCCTACCTTTGCCTTTACTTGCTCGCCTTCTCCTCGTTCTTCTCTACCTAACTCTCCTCTCTAACCGCTCTCTTACTCGCTTCTTACTCTTATTTATTTCTCTAAATAGTACTCTCGCTTCTCACTCACACCTTTCTCGCACGCTACCTAACCAAATCCTATATAACGGGTATTAACATAAAAGGTTTGCTTAATGAAACGAATAGTCTTTTATCAGATTTTTTAAATTTAATCGTTGTGGAAAATTCAACGATTCAATTAATGTCAAAGCGTGGTCAAATTTCGACGATCTTTGAAAAACTGAGAAAATGCAGTAATTATTGGAAATAAAAGATTCTGGAATGACATCAATATAAAATTTAATGCAACAATTAAATTTGGACGTATTATTAATCACATTTCTCGGAACAAATATCAATCAATTGTTACGTCCTGAGGACTCCACAATTTCCTCCTTTCAAGGACGGCTGATAAAATAAGCTATTAGAATAAGAAACTCGAACGTTAATGGTTATCTATCGGTAAGCGGGCAATAAGCTCGATAGAGTTTTCCTTTTTTTATTATTGTTTATCTCAACAGAGTTTTCCTTTTTCTGTATGTTGGTTATCTCATATACATATGCCAAGCGGAACCTTCCAGAAGAAACCTAAATAAACAAACTAAATAAGAGCGCGATTTTACCGTTCTCGTTTGATCCACATGTAAATAAAACTGGCACCAAGACGTGCCAGGGATGACTGAATATACAAGAATAACAATAAAATAATATCTAAATGTGGGACAAAAACACTTTTTAAGCGAAATCGAGCATTAATGATGGGACGGCGAGTGCTGTCAACATATGGAAGGACGAATTCATAAACCTTTATTGGACCCAATAATTTCCAATTCCAAGAGACAATAGAAACATGCACTATCTATTTTTAAAACATGTGCATTCATGTTTCCTGCAACCTCTAATAAAAGAGAAATCGCCGACAAACAAAATAAATGATGCAAATAATATTTCCGGAAGGTCCCACGAGATTCATCTTGCCCTCTCTTCAGGAAACGGGGCAGGCAAGTGAAGATCCGAACTTGCCAATAGATGATCGTAGAAAAAATCATACTGCCCTACAAGCGGTAATGAAACATTAATAAACAAGCGTATGATAGGATTTATGTTGAGGGTGGAGCCGAACTAATGTGAGAAGCTTCAACTAAATTTGGGAGAATCTATTTAGAGAATTTAATCACGAAGGAAGGGTATCCCACCAACCAAAACCTTAGAAACAACCAATTTAACCCATCCCACAAGAAATCCATCCTAGAAGACTCCTATATAAACCATGACATTTTGAGCTCTCTCTCTCAATTTCGTTCAACTCTCGCTACTTCGTCAACCCTCTACTTCATCAACTCTCAACTTGCTTAGTCAGTTATTACTCAGTTCTACAAGTATAAGTGAATCTCAAGAGATCATCTGCCAGCTCTACAACTATCTATAAGTTTCACACCATAAGAGGTTCAACCATCATCAAACAGTAAGTTGCAACACGTATTTATATATCTAACCAATTCACGAACTATCCCCGAATCTTGGAACGGCTTTTCCCTCAGACTTCTCAGTCACCTGTATTATCACTCCTCCTATCAATACCTAATAACTTAATCCCGAATTCGTGGACTTCTTATCCTTTTACTTTTCCTTTGCCTTAATCTTAAACTCGATCCTACACTCTTGTTCCCCCTAAGGTTCACGGGTAATTTCTAATGGACCTTACTTATTTCTAACTTTAAGAGGACCATTAATATGGCGGACCTCTCATCCTTCTTTCGTTCACTCTAATTTCCACAACGCATCACTCCCCTTCCTCCTCACTCTTATTTCGTTGGTCCTGACAGTTTCGATTTGTCAGAAATCAAGATCATCCTCTCGAGTCAGGACCCCGACATAATTGTCCCCGTCTTTCTTCCTACTTCCCCCTTACCTTACGATGTTCTCGTCCGATTCTTTTTTTAATCTTTTCCCCTCTTCCACAATAACCATAGATGAAATTCACCCTTAAAACTTACCTTACTTCCGCTCCACCCGTATTCTTTCACTCACTTACACGTAAATACCCTTGCGCAAATCGCTTGACTCTCTAAAAATGTATTGCGGTTACACAATAAGTATTTATATTTTTATATTTAATGTTTCACAATCAATTTTACACGTTAACGAAAGCCATTCTCGCTTTTATTAATCTAACGACCTCGCCTTTCGTTTCCTCCCACTCGAAGATCGCACGTGGTCCAGTCCCGAGTTAAAGGGATTAAGTTCCTTGACTCGAATTAGGACCGACGATTGCACTGCTCGTGGAAAAAGGTGTTATAGCGTCCTTTTGCGACGTTGACCCATATTCCAGAGCCATAAAAGTGCGTTCGACTCGCAGCACGCGCCTCTGTGCGTATACCTGCGAGACAGTTACTGAATACGTCCTTTCATACCTCCTCCTTCTCTTTCCTTCCAACTTATATAAACAAAACCTTCGGAGTTTGGACGTAACAAATAGTTTCCTCGTAAGTTCGATAATTAAAGGTTTATATAAATTAATTAGTCGATTTTTTATGAATTGAAAAATTAAAAAAATTTTTATTACATACTATTCATGATCGCTGAAAATGGCTCAAATTTGATCTGAAACATTCGTTCTTCAGGTATTATTTATTATTTTGTCAAATATGACTGCAATGTCGTCCGCGCTAGACTCTTATTAAATCTATTTTAATTTTATATTTATTTTCATTTATTTTATACTAAATCAAATTTTTTGTTTATAATAAAGCTGTATGAAAGAAATAAAACATATTCTTTAAGAATATATATTTTCTCTTTTTGTGATAGAATTAAAAATTATTTTATTACAATCATATTTGAATCTATCGAATAGTGAATTAAAAAAAATATTTATGAAATTGTAATAATCTATTTTGCATCATAAAAATTTTGTTTTAGCAATATATTACTTTATCAATTTCAGATTTGACAAAGATATCGGTAAACATCACGTTTAAAAATGTGACTTTTGGCACCATAGAGAAGTTTATATAATTCTGGAATAAAATGACTTTTTGCTTAAAACATTATTATTTATGAAATCATCTATTATTAATAATTTGTCTTTTGATACAGTAAATCTACAGACTATCTTACAAACTATTCTCTTCTACAAATTAAATAAAACTTTTCAAGAACTAAAAAATACAGAGATTTCCGACGATTCAAACAAAGAGGGGAAAGGACTAATGAGAATCAGCGCGATAATTGGTGCGCAAATTGTTAATAAGTAAAATTAATTTATAAAATGTACGTTTCGGCTAATTTTTTGGCCATCCTCAGTAACAATAGAAATAAGCATAAGTTATTCAAGTAGTGATGTGGCTGTCACGAAGTCGAGTTGTCTAATTGTTTTTATTGTAATTTGTACCAAAAACTTTTGGAAGGCTTATATGGAGCAATTCTATAAAATGTGGAATGAACACTAAGATATCAAAACCAAAATTATAGACCGATTGAATAAGCAATTCATTGTTATGCAGACAACTCACTCACAACAGCCAGATCACATCCTCAGGTTTAAAGCGACACACAACATACAACACGTCGGTGTTACGAGAAAGTCAAACATGCGAAGTATACATTACAGTCTTATTTTGACAAGGTCGGAACAGATGATAATAAATATTGAAAAATATATAACAAATAATAAATAATAAATAACCTAAATATTCGAGAGACATGAAAAGTAAGCCCGGTCAAAGGAATCCGTGTTCGTTTGCAGATTTAAACCCTTACTTTGAGATTTAATATTGATCATTTCGGAGATCAATCTTTTGTTAAAATTTCTTTCCACATCCAAAGTCAAAGAATTATTGTATTCTATTGTCAGCTATTGTTACAATAATTCCTTCACCTTCCCCTTCTCACATAAGATACCTTCACATTCCTCCAATTCCTCTAATATTAACATCAATGTAAAACCGGATATATTTTTTCAAAACGTACCTTCCTCTTCTCCCGTCTCGATTCGCAAGAAATGGTTTATTAATCTGTCTTCATTTTCGATACCAACTAATGTACAGTGTCTACTGTAATTGGGTGACAACTTTTTTTTACCGGAAACCAATAAGAAAAAAAAATGATAATTGAATTCATAAAAAATATTGAGTCTAACATCAATAAACTTCCGGTTCTTACATAAGCATGCACGAGGAATAAATCTATCTCTATCCTGAATGGTTTGGCACGTTCTTCCTTTATCCTCAATAATATTGAAAAACAAATTATTGTAAATAAAAAAATATCTAACCAATTTATCAACAATTCCAATTTTTTGATAACGAAAGTTGACAAGGGCAACATCATCGTGGCAACATCATCGTGGCAACATATCAGTTTTGATATCTTAGTGTTCATTTCACATTTTATAAAATTGCTCCATATAAAAGCCTTCCAAAAGTTTTTGGTACAAATTACAATAAAAACAATTAGACAACTCAACTTCGACAGCCATATCATACTTGAATAACTTATGCGTATTTCTGTATTATTACTGAGGATGGCCAAAAAGTTGGCCGAAACGTATATCTAATAAATTAATTTTATTTATTAACAATTTGCGTACTAAATACCGTGCCGATTTCCATTAGTCCTTTCTTCTCCTTGTTTTTAAGAAGTGTTTCGATAATTTAATACTCTCGACATTATTGACCGAGGAGATCTTGTCATCAAATACAGTCAATGGAATCAACCATACTGATTTGGTCAAATGCATATTAACTCTATGCGCAACAGAATTTGACAAACGCTTTAATTGTCAGAAATTGATATCTTACGCAGCAATTATTAATGAAATCCTTTAAATACATGGAATTTGCACGCAAAATCATTTTACGATGATATTTTCGACGGAAATACATCGATAAGATCTCTACGAGTGACAAGAATGATAACAGCGTCTTTGATTAATGACATTATACGATTAATGATTAATTATATGATTATTATTAATATTCATAGGGAGCGTCCCGTTTGACCACGTTAATATTGACCACAGTCCCGATTGACCACGTTGCGATTGACCACGTTGATATTGACCACGTTTCGATTGACCATCGTCTCGATTGACCACCGTCCCGATTGACCACAATAATATTGACCACCGTCCCGATTGACCACCGTCCCGATTGACCACCGTCCCGATTGTCCATCGTCCCGATTGACCACCTTCCCGATTGATCATTTTTTCAGTTGATCATGTTGAAAATAATCATACTGAATGTAATCTTATTATCGTTGCAATAAATAGTATTTTTTGTCAAATAATATAWTGATATAAAATTGATCTTTACTGTTTCTAAACACTCTTCTCACTGTTCTCATGGATTAGAAATATTCCAAGTAGACACTGTCTAGGCTGTTCTTCTAGGCAGTTAGGTTCCAAGCAGGTAGGATATGTTATTTTTTTAATAACCACTACTGTCTATACACCCCATTGTCCACATGGGTTAGAAATATTCCAAGTAGACACTGTCTAGGCTGTTCTTCTAGGCAGTTAGATCCCAAGCAGATAGGATATGTTTTTTTTTGTTTATGTTTTT
>JANQDE010000526.1:0-16867 GCA_037157785.1 Cephalotes varians
GTTCTACTATTTTTAACTCTTAGAGGGCCGGGATTTTAGAAATTTTCAAATCGCATTATTTGTATGAAAAAGTGATGAAAGGTCTTCAACTTTCAYCCAAACTAAGACTAAATGTTTGCCAGTCAGAGAGTGACGCATATATGCGTCATACCGGCCCTCTAAGGGTTAATAAGAATGCTTTTGTGAATGTTTTCAATATACAAAACATAAAATTTTGAAATTGTACTCGGTGGCTCTCACATTATTTATGTATCGACAGACTTCTTGAATCATGGAATACAATAATTTAAAATTAAAACTTTCTTAATGACATAGTCGTGAGCGAAAAAAAAATCTAGAGACAACTTATTGTCTGTAATGGAAAATGTTGATACAAATGTTGATATTTTCTTTTTTTGAAATATGTTTTAATTAACTCGTTTAATGCTTTTTTTCAAGCTTGTTGAAACGAGAATTCATTTATTACCTAAATTAATTTTTTTATTGAAAACTCCCAAAATTTTATAAAACCAGAACTATTAAAACATTTACTTATAAATAATTTTATATTTTCTGAAAAGCAAAATCAGAAATCTCTTGATAATGTTAATCTAAGATTTGAATATGAAGAGTATCTTCATAAATTATCGAAAAAAGAACATGCAGATATAATTTCAACTATCAGACAAAATTTGAAATTTTATGTGACAGCTGCCGAAAACATTAAAAAAAGGTTACCTATCAAGGTTATTTGTCAAGGTTACCTGATATATTCTTATATAAACTAAAAGTTTTTCAACCGGATATAGCTTTATTTGATAGTAATAAAAAAATATACTTAACCCTTTGAGGCATACATTTTTGTCAAATCTCATGAAAATTTATCTATAGGGGTTTTTTGGTTCGCTGATAACGAATCTGTCATCTAGAAATCGGAATTCAAGATGGCGGATCCAATATGGCGGACAAAAATGCGAAAATGACTTAAGAATCCGCGCATTCTAGATATAATGATAATTTTATAGATTTTTCTCGTTTTTAGCATAACCCAGAGCTAATGGCGAGGACGTAACGATATCTAGCTCCATTTTTTTCTTTTTTTTAGGTTTTATATAATTTTTTGTTTTTTTTTTTGTATTTTTTAATATTAGCATAATATTTTTTTGTATTCTTGTATTGTTTCTAGTATTTCCATTGTTTCATTTTTTATTCATGTATGATTTTCCATATTTTTTTCGGTTTGTTTCAAATTGATCTCAAATTGTTTATATCGCTTATGATTGTGACTCTTCGATATGACTCTTCTGTAACGATGCACCCCGAAATAGCATCATTCCTAGTCGAGCATCCGCTAGAAGAACGCCCGGCCTGGGAGGCAGGACGTTACGGCGCGCTGCGCCCGAAATATCTTTTTGCCGCGCCAAAATTCGACAAAGTTACAAGCGCGTTCGAGAAACATGAACATCGCCGATCGTTATCTCGCTCACCGATATCCCCGCTTCACATTACTCGCGTCGCGTGGGGAAAGCCGACAACGAACGAAACCGAGCAGCGCCGGGAACTCCCGAACGCGCGATTTTTTCGATATAAAAAGAGAATCTTTTTGACGAGAAATCACTTCGCTCGCCGACCAGCATCTCGATCCGCTGAGTCTGCGATCGCGAGCCTGCTCCGCTTCCTAGAGCAAATTGAGCCTTCGGTGAGACAAAGGGGTAGGGTATTACCTGTCTCTGTCGAGCGTTCTCGACAGTCGACCGCTCAAGCCGTTCCTTTGAGAGGTTCCGACAAGACAAGGGGGTAGAGTGTCACCGGGTGGCACCTGTTTGGCCACGTTAATATTGACCACAGTCCCGATTGACCACGTTGCAATTGACCACGTTGCGATTGACTATGTTGCGATTGACCATGTTTCGATTGACCACCGTCCCGATTGACCACCGTCCCGATTGACCACCGTCCCGATTGACCACCGTCCCGATTGACCACGATAATATTGACCACCGTTCCGATTGACCACCATCCCGATTGACCACATTGACACGGCTACGGCGCCCCGAACAAAAAAAAACGTATCCTATCTGCTTGGGACCTAACTGCCAAGAAGTTGCAGCCCAAACAGTATATATTACTATTAAAATACATAATCTGTCACAAAAACCCATGTGGACAGTGGGGTGTATAGACAGTAGTGGTTATTAAAAAAATAACATATCCTACCTGCTTGGAACCTAACTGCCTAGAAGTTGCAGCCTAGACAGTGTCTACTTGGAATATTTCTAACCCATGAGGACAGTGGAGTGAGAAGAGTGTTTAGAGACAGTAAAAATCAATTCTATATCAATATATTATTTGACAAAAATACTATTTATTGCAACGATAATAAGATTACATTCAGTATGATTATTTTCAACATGATCAACTGAAACAATGATCAATCAGGAAGGTGGTCAATCGGGACGGTGGTCAAACGGGACGGTGGTCAAACGGGACGGTGGTCAATCGGGACGGTGGTCAATCGGGACGGTGGTCAATCGGGACGGTGGTCAATCGGGACGGTGGTCAATATTATTATGGTCAATCGGGACGGTGATCAATCGAGACGGTGATCAATTGCAACGTGATCAATCGGGACTGTGGTCAATATTAACGTGGTCAAATGGGACGCTCCCGGATGTTACTTGCCTCCGCCGAGTGTTCTCGGCAGTCGGCCGCTCAAACCACTTCTAAACCTTCGAGCCTTCGACGAGACAAAGGGGTAGGGTGTTACCTGCCTTTGTCGAGCGTTCTCGACAGTTGGCCGCTCAATCCTAGCCTCCAGGGACTCGGCGAGAACCAGGAGGTTAGGTGCTCTCAGCCCTCCACCGAACGTTCTCGGCCGCTGTGTTCTCTTGCATTCAAAGTTCACGAATTCCGCGTCCTGCGCTCACGATCTCGCGCGCCACGCACGTGCCGAAAAGACGCTCGGAAAAACGTACGCCCGCCTGCCGGCCATGCGCCGCGAATTTGGGTCGGCCCATCAATTACACATCGATCCCGATATTTGGCGTCGCTCCGCGGATCGCCGCAACCGACAACTAAACGGCTACGCCGTCCGAAACGCACCACTGTAAATCTCGTACGCTGGATTTATCGTTACGCCGCTAATTATCGTTTCTAGCATCGTTTCTACACTGCTTCTTTGTAATATACGCGCTTTGTACCGTACTCGTTTTGTCTTCTTGTAACGTACATTGTACCGTACTCGTTTTGTCTTCTTGTAACACACGCGCTCTATGCACTGTAACGCACCCGTTTTGCTTCTCTGTAAGAGACGCGCTTTGGACATTGTAAGAAACGCACTCGTCCTGCCTTCTTGTAATATACGCCCTGTACTTTGTAACGCATTCGTTCCGTTTTCCTGTAATACACGCGCTATGCATTGTAACATACTCGTCCTGTCTTTCTGCACTTTACGCGCTTTGTGAACATAACACGTTCGTTCTGTCTGTCAGTAATCTACGTCCTTCTCGCGTTTTCTTTTATTTTGAATAAATCAATCTCTGTATTATATAACTGCAAGACTTCTTTCTTTTCTCCGACCGCTTTCGATCCCTGCCCACGATCTGCGAGCTAGGCCGCGCTATCGAAAGCCTGGTTTCATTTCACTTCTATTGGTGAAAAGAGTAGGAACAGTTTCGACTTGATGTCAAACATAAAGGTACATTGCATTCAACACAAATCCAATTGATTCTACATTGATTTTCCTTTGAACTACACTGAGCACCTTTGAACTACACTGAGCTACAATCTCGATGTAGGTCCATATATGTGTAGATGAGAAGATTGGCTCTCTTAGTCAACGATACTGCGGTTTTCTATTATTGGTTGCACCATTTTTACGTTTCCTACCTTTTTGAACTGGTTTTTTACAACCAACTAACTGATCTACTAATGATAAACGAAACTGCTTTAGTGTGAGATATAGTTTCAGATCTTTAATTTTATATATTATGAATACATTAGTGATTGCAACGTCTAAAAAATGCCAAAATATTCTGAATCACCATTTCTTAGATTTCCGATCAATTTTATAGGTGAAAAGTAAACGATCATCTACATATCCCATATGACGATTATAATCTGCACAAATCACAGGGTTCGTAACGGAAGCAACAGAACCATCTTTCTGTTTGCGATTTACAGTCGTTATTTCAGATCAGAGAGAAGGATCATGATAGTTGGATAGGAAGTAGACAGCTTTTTTATCCATCCATTTAATCCATCGATGTTTTGTACTTGAAGTCTGAAACTCGAAATCGCCAACTTTTATGGTTTTGTCTAATGTCTGATTTTTTGGTATAAGTCCGGACTTATTGGAGCGAACTGTACCACAAGCAAAAATTTGATCATTTCTCAAAAATAGTAGGAGATCAGCACCAGTGAAGAAATTATCGAAATATACGTGATGATTGCCCCCTACGAGATCACGAGTGAGATCCTCCACCACTCTCAAACCTAATTGTTTTTCGGCAGTATTTAACTTACCAATATACAGTTGAAACTGACAAATATGTCCTGATTCGTCAGCTCGACACCGGGATTTATATCCTCTTTTTATTGGTAGCAGACATGTATTGTTTCATTCTGCTACGGCCTTTGAATTTGATAGTGATTGAGTTGATCTCATCAACAGATTGGTATTTTCCTGGCCTTCAACAACTTTTGAACGTCCGTGCTCATCCAAATAGGGCCTCAATTTATACAATTTATCATAGTTGAGATCTCCTTTCTTCGCTTCTGATGATTGGTCGTTCAAATGTAGATGACTCAGAATATACCCAAATCTGTTAACCGTTCTACTAACAGTCATGAGCGAAGCAATGTACGAGTCATGTATTTGGATATTGCTACTCCAGTAATCACGGTATGATAGCAGTTTTTTGATACCCATCAGTATATTGATGCCAGGAATATCTGTATTTCTTCTATTGTAACATCATCTTGTTTACTCTGTTTTTGCTTAGCGTAGATATTTGTTTGTTTCACAATAAGATTTACAAGATCAGGTGTGAATAATGCTGAGAATATAGCGATCCGTGAGTTCACGTCTTCTGGAATATTAGGCGAATTTTCTTGTAAATGGAGTATCGCATCTGAGTAATTTCTTTGATTTCCAAACAGTATTTGTCGATGATGAAGGAGTGTTTTCCTCTATATCGTCATTATTACTCGAATCATGATCATCATCAACATCTTCATTTCACACTATATTTGAGATTAGGTCTTCATTTCATTTCTCATTAGGATCAACGGTTTGCTCATTGTCAGAATCACATATCCCATCAATAGATTCTGAATCATTTGCAATATCCAGGGGCTCTACTCTCCTTTTTCTCATTTTGAGATATTCTCAAAATGGATTCACAGACAATCGTAACAATATAATCAACAGGAGAAGAGTATTTTTTCATATGAAACTTACCGTAATACTTACAATAATGCTAATACACCATTTACCGTGAACTATAAAGGAAGTCAATAATCAAAAGTTATAAGGGAATCAACCATTATTGTTAGATAGATTCCAGCCAACAGGAAATCTTTAATACAAAGATATTTTATCATGAATAATTATTGAGATCAGATACAATAAGCTCAATTCAACATTTAGTGAACCAATAATTTTATGATGCTTTTATAATCTTCCAGTACAGTAGATTTTAGAGCGAGCCAGTTTTCCCATTTTCGGTCTGTCACACGGAATCCGACATTTTGAATTTTGTAAATCTCGAAATCATCTCGAATTCGAATTCATCGGGACCAAAAACTCCGATATATGCATTTTCAGCCGATTTTGAGGCTATTTTCGCATTTTTGTCTGCCATATTGGATCCGCCATCTTGAATTTCAATTTTCTGATGGCAGATTCGTGATCAGCGACCCTAAAAACCCTATGTACATTTTCGTGATATTTGGATGAATAGGAAAGGATAAATCGTGAAAATACAAAGGTGATAAGTATATTTACCGCCATGTCGCAAAGAGTTAATGATGTTCATTTTTAACCGACTTCGAAAAAAGAGGAGGTTCTCTATTCGACCTGGATTTTTTTTTATGTTTGTCCAGCGATTATTCCGAAACTACTTGACCGATACGGATGAATTTTTTTAAAATGAAAGTAATGATGTTCATAAAGAAAGTAAAATGAAAATAATTATTTTCCGGTAGTCCCATTTTAATTTTTTAAAGATTAACCAATTAAAAAGTTTAAAAAAAAATTAAATTTTTAACTTCCGAAACTACTTGTTTTGTTTGTCCAGCGATTATTCCGAAACTACTTGACCGATACGGATACATTTTTTTTTTAATGAAAGGTAATTATCTTCTGGTGGTCCCATTTTAATTTTTTAAAGATTGACCAATTATTAACTTCTGAAACTACTTGTTTATTTAATATTTGTTCAGCGATTATTCCGAAATTACTCAACCGATTCGTATGACATTTTTTTAAATGAAAGAAATTATTCTCCAGTGGTTCCATTTCAATCTTGCAGCTCTTCGCTTATTTTATTTTTTATTATTAACTATTATTATATTGAAAATAACCCAGAACTCGTCACGTGAAGATAGCTGCAATTTGAGTTCCACTCAGCTCCTACCCACTCCCAACCACTCAGCCAAATATAGGAATGGGAATGACGGTATGACAATAAAATTACCGTGTAAATTAAATGGAGCCATTATTGTAACTCAGCCGTTACAATTAAAAAGTGTTAAATAAACAAAATTTTTTTTTTTTAAATGAACCAACTTCGAAAAAAGGTACTAAAAAGTGTAAAATAATTTTAAGAACACACTAAAAAGTATGAAATAATCTCGGAAATAATTTTAAGTGTGAAATCTTCTCGAAGTCGGCGCCGAATTCTAAATTGAGATATACGAGCTTCCTCAACAATAATAATTAATAAAAAAAATAATTATTAATTAATAATATTATTAATATTATTAATAATGTTTATTATTATTATTATTAATATTTATTATTATTATTAATTATTAATTAACTAATATTGAATTGTGTCCAATTTAGTCTATTCAGACCTACATTCTCATTGGGAATCTTTCTTCGCATCGACGAAAGCGAGTTACGTTTTTTTATTTTTAAATCGGATAAAAGAGAAAACGTTCTCTCCGAATCGGCATTAGAATGTAGAAGTGCTCTAACTGCATTCAGCAGTGAAATTAAATTTGGATATCTAATAATATTGAAAAGACATTTCAATATTTTTTCCACATCTCATCGAAATTTAATTTAGAAAAATTATGCTTTTCTTCAATAATAAAATCAGAATATAATCTAAGCCATTCTGCCTTTAAACTATCTATGTCAAAATCACCTTTTTGCAATAAAATGAACATCATTAAAAGATTCTCTATTTCTATCAAATAAAGCTATATCCGGTTGAAAAACTTTTAATTTATATAAGTATAAGTCATTGACAAGTAATCTTTTCTTAATGTTTTCGGCAGCTGTCACATAAAATTCCAAACAATTTTGCCTGATAGTTGAAATTATATCTGCATGTTCCTTCAATAATTTATTAAGATATTTTTCACATTCAAATCCTAGATTAACATTATAAGAGATTTTTTTATTTTGCTTTTCAGCTAATATAAAATTATTTATAAGTATATGTTTTAATAGTTTTAGTTTTATAAAATTTTGAGAGATTTCAATAAGAAAATTAACGAATTTAGATTGTAATAAATGAATCCTCGTTTCAACAGCTTGAAAAAAAGCATTAAACGAGTTAAAGAAATTTAAAACATATTTTAAAAAAGAAAATATGCTTTTGTATCAATATTTTTCATTACAGACAATAAGTGTTCTCCAGATTTTGTTTTTTCGCTCACAAGCATTTCATTAAGAAAATGTTTTATTGTATCTCTTGATTCAAGAAGTTTGTCGATACATAAATAACGTGAGAACCACCGAGTATCACATAATTTCAAAATTTTATGTTTTGTATCTTGAAAACATTCGCAAAATTCGTTGAAAATAGCTTAGGACTGGTATACAATTAATATACAATTAGTATTAATAGCAATTTTTCATAGAAATTCCTCGCAAAAATCGAGTATTTTAGCGCATGCAGCGTGCGCAGCTAATGCGGCGGAATGGCATGGACATGAAAATATTAATAAATTTTTCCATTTTTTTCTAGTTTTGTTTTGAATGATGAATATTTTCCCATAACGGAGACATTATCGCAAGATAAGGCAGCAATATTTAAATATGGAATTTGCAATTTATACATTTCTGATTGAAAGGCATTAAACAGTTTTTCTGGACTACAATCTCGTGCATCGAGATGAATTAATTTTAATAATTGTGACCGAACATCTAAACTTTTGTGGTCAATATATCGTACGAGAAATGTCATCCATTTTTGATTAGATATGTCAGATGTCTCATCAATGAAAATAGAAAATTTTGTATTCTGAATACTATTAACTACACATTCCGTCTCCACCGGACACAGAACGTTTGATATTATATTTTTGCATTTCATACTCATATTTTTCAACACGTTAGGATCTTGGCCTATTTGTTGAAATAAATTGAGAATTTCTTTTGCAGTTTGATGAGGAATATTTTTTTCAGCAATAAATGCTGCATATCTAATTTCGACCGATTTTTTTCTCTCATCAAACGACAAAAGAGATTCATCAGTTTGCGTATTCGAATCTTCAGTCGATTTGTTTACTAGATTACTATTTCCAGATTTTTTTTAATGTATTTTGGATTCTGCGTGTCTATATATTTGTGATAAACCGCCAGTAATAGATTTGTTACATATTATACATGAAAAAGAACTGTCGTCATGTGGTATTTCACGTAACCATAATTTGAACTGTTCTTTTTCAAGCCATTGAGGTTTAAATTTTTTTTTACTGGTCTCTGTTCTTTATTCATATCAAAAGTCGCATAAATATTTTTTTTATGACACGTAGAATCCGTATGTCTGGAAACATGTGATGAATTACAAGAAAAGTCTTTATTGCATACATTGCAATAAAAAATACTATTATTGCTTGATATTTGTCTTATCCATGCGATCATCGCTAAGCCAAGCTTCCAGAAATTTTCGTTTTCGTTTTTGTTGTTCATCACATATTTCAATGTTGAATGAGAAATGTAATAAAAGTGTGAAAGAAAATACAGCGCGAAGAAGAACGTGAAAGAAAGAAAAAAAGAAAGAATAGCGAGAAAAACGTGAAAGAAAAAAAGAATAGAGAAGAACGTGATAGAAAAAAATAAAAGCGTAAAAGAAAGATAGAACAAGATAAAAATACTAGAGAAAACAGAGAATGAAGAAAAGGAAAAAATAAAAGAATATCAAACAGGAATGAAAGAGAAGATCGAAAATTACCGTAATAACGTGAAAGTAAGCAAAAATCTCTGTACGTTCCCGTGGCAATCACAAAAAAGAAAGCATTCGTTAGTAGTAAACACGATTGTTTCAGAAAACAAAAGCGCATCGCGAAAAACTGACGTCGACCGCGCAGGGTTGCATGATTGATAAGACAATAAGGCGATCACATTAAAGAGCGCCTAAGCGCCTCGATTACAATGCATTGTATGAAATAATTTTTATGACATATTTTTGTAAGACATATTTTTGTATTTATTAATGTTACTTTTATTGATAAAAAGTAAGTCTTTCAAATTTTATTTAATATTTTTATACTTATTTTTGTTACTGTCTATTATACAATATCAAAAATCTTTAATGGTATTTACAAACGATACTTTTAAAAAAGATTAAAAAAATAAATATTAATATTTTATATAAACAATCTTGAAAAACCAAGTATTGGTATAATAAAAATAAAATAAAAATAAAGTCCCGGTAAATTAAATTATCTACGTAGCGCATAAAAAAAAAATTAACTTGTAGCAATTTAATATTGTTGTTTATCAATATTGTTCATTAAATTTTTTACGAAGATGAATAGTAAAATGTGATAAAATTGTAATTCTTCATTGTGTATGTGTGTGAATCTGAATAAATATTATAAAAATATTCATCTTTAAAATGTACAATTTTACAATAAGTTTTTTATAAAAAAAATTAAAAATTATTATTAAAAATTATTATTACATACAAAATGAATAAGTATATAATAATAAATAATAAACATATATTTTATAATATAATAATAAATTAACACAAAAAAAAAACTCGTTCTACAACAGTATATTACATATTACAATTATTACAATTATAAACGACTTATGTTTATATTTTTGAAGCATACAACATAGATCGTTTATATTTTATTACATAATTTTAATAACTGCAATAATATGTAATATACTGTTACGCCCGAAACGCGTTCGTACACAAAATGTCGCGCCTGCGACGCGTTCGTGCTTTCTCGCTCTCGCGCGGCACTCTCACGAGTACAACACCACACCCGTAACACGCGTACACTCGCTTCCGACGTACGGAAGGAAATAAATAGTCAGACCACAAAATTCATTAAAGGAAACGGAGAACTTTATTTTTATAACTGACAATTCGAATCCCGAACAACTCTGAATAGCGCTCTCTTCTCACCAAAAGAACATTGTTCTTTTTCAAACTTCACTCCGCGCTCAAATCAGCTTCTAGCGCTGAAAGCGCTGCAGCGCAACAATACTATTGTAAAACAAATATTTTTGTTGTGTCATTCTATAAAACATATGCTTATTAATTATTATTATGTTTATTGATGTTTTGTATATTTTAACAACAATTTTTTATATTTTCCTTTTGACGAGAAAAATTTCCTTCTTACGGTTTTTATGTACAAACAATATATGTAAACAGTAAGAAAAATATTTGGAAGAAAGTGCTAGAAATATCTTTCTTATAAAATTTATATAAAAATTCAAACAATATTTATTTTCGTCTTATACTTCGCTTTTACAACGATATTTTTAAAGCAAATGTATATATATTTATGTATATATTTAATGTATGTATTTATTATTAGCAATAAACATAAATATTGCATTCCTTGTGGATAAAACTTCAAACAAATCTCAGATATAACACGAGATTTCTCGACATTTCGAAAACATTTTGAATATCTTAAAGATATCCTGAGTCATTTTTCAGAATAAATATATTTAAGATAATCTTATAATATCTTGTTCTCTCTATATGAAAATAATTTTTACTAAATTATTTTTTTATTTTTTGTTAACATCATTTTTTTAATTAATAGCTGATAATTTTTTAAGAAAATAGCATATACATTTCAAAAATGAATTTGTATTATTTGTTTATCATTTACACTCTTTCTGTTCATTTTATTAATTTATACTTTTTGTATACATAATAAAAATTCAATTAATTTAAATATTTATTTAATTGTTATTTTTAAATCTAATTAAAAAACATGTATAGGCTGAATTCCGTAAAACGCATATACGCGCATTTGTTACAATATACGTGATATATTGTATATGAACTATAAACAAATGCGCGCATATATGCTTTATGGAATTCAACCAGTGTCTCGCGTCAAGTACAACAAGAAACGCTGCGAGGCGGCGAACTTCGCTAGCCCGGTAGCCTAAGTTAGCTTTTATGGGACTGGCAACGTAGCTATAGCTATAATTCGGGAAGAAAGAGACAACATTGTCTGCGCTCTTCTACTGCTCGACGCTAGCCGAACAGTTGAGCACGTGTGTGAAGTTGGCCCCACACTTTTTAAGTTTTGTATTTTTCTTAATTGTGCTGCATTGTGCTACGTTTGTGCCAATTTGTGCCAAAAACCGCGGGATAACATAAACCATTTTTCAAAAAAATTAAAAAACCAAATATTTGCCAGCCCCGCACTTTTCAAATTTTGAAATTTGAACAATTGTGCTGCATTGTGCTACGTTTGTACAGCTTTGTGCCACAAAAAGAAAATCGATAATTCAAACAGCAACTGCAAAAATTAAAAAAAAAAATGTTCACTAGTCCCGCATTTTTTTGCGATTAAGTTTAAGTTTTTCTCTTAAATTTGCATTAATTTGTGTCGTCTTGTGCCGTTGGAAAAATTCCAATATCTCATTTCGTTTCGATAAAAAAAAAAATCATAAAGATAGATAAGAAAAACATATATAAACAATACTAAATAACACAAAGATAAATTTCTACAAGTTATATTTTCTCAATGTCATAAATGTAAAATAAAAACAAGAGATAAGGATCTTGATAAATATAAAAGTCGTTAAAAATTTAGAAAAAAGGGGTGAAAGTGAATAAAAAAAGTTCACATTTTCAAATTTTCTTTGATTGTGCCGGATTGTGCTAAAGTAGCACAACAACTTTACTAGATGGTGAAATTTCTTCAGATCGATAGATTTCGCAGCACAGATAAAAACAGAAATCGGCCGTTAGGAATTTTTAGCAATAAAAAATTTCAAACTCGTATAACTTGCGAACGGAGACAGATAATCGAGTTCTGCAAATTGTGCTGAGTTGTGCTACTCAAAATTTACGAGAAACATGCATAAAGGAAGCGGAGATTAACTCGGGGGTCGATAAAGTTAATGATAAAGGTGTGGGGTGAATACAAAATTTGACATTTTCGAATTATTTTTGATTGTGTCGGATTGTGCTAGAGTAGCACAACAACTTTTTCAAATAACGAAATGTACTGCTAGTATAGCACAATAAGTTCTCTAAATATTGCCTGATCATTGTTTTTTGCAATGCAGTATTAATTAAGAACGCACATTTCAGGAATTACAAATTCATACTCTTGTAACGTCAGAAGCGCGGCAGATATGTCACTTGCATCTGATCTGTTCGGACTATTCCGATTAAATCTAACGAGATGAAATATTAATTTATTATTTATTTCTCTCTATGTGTTTTTCTCTTGTTTGTATATATGTGGAAATAAATTTCCTTACACCTTCAGCAAAAGGAAAGCGGTGCTAGAGAAAAATAGAAAAAAATTTATGAAATTTTAATTGTTTATGTCGGTATAAATAATTATGCTACAGAAATTCTTATAAACGAAAATAAAGAAAAGTTTCGTTAGTTAATCAAAATAAAATGAGGCACACTACTATTACACGAAATAAGTGACAAATTTTATGATTATTGTTTCTTTCGACGCATGCACACGAGTATGGACGCACGCACACAGAGATGTGATTCGGAACATTCAACGTGATATGTATTTGTCAGAATTGCAGTGGTTGAACTGAAAGTGGCACATTACAATTCATTATTATTTCAATACTAAACCGACATAAACAACTAAAATTTTTTCTATTTTTCTCCAGCACCGCTTTACTTTTGTTGACGGTATAAGAAAATTTATTTCCACACATATACAAACAAGAGAAAAACACATAGAGAGAAACAAATAGTAAATTAATATTTCATCTCGTTAGATTTAATCGGAATAGTCCGAACAGATCAGGTGCAAGTGACACATCTGCCGCGCTTCTGACGTTACAAGAGTATGAATTTATAATTCCTGAAATGTGCGTTCCTAATTAATACTGCATTGCAAAAACCAATGATCAGGCAACATT
This sequence comes from Cephalotes varians, assembly GCA_037157785.1. NCBI lineage: Eukaryota > Metazoa > Arthropoda > Insecta > Hymenoptera > Formicidae > Cephalotes > Cephalotes varians. Next base: position 13,553 of record JANQDE010000526.1, read on the forward strand.
TAGAGAACTTATTGTGCTATACTAGTAGGAAATTTCGTTATTTGGAAAAGTTGTTGTGCTACTCTAGTACAATCCGGCACAACCAAAGAAAATTCGCAAATGTCAAATTTTGTATTCATCTCAACCCCTTTATTATTAACCCTCCAAGGTCACACTGGGTCAATGTGACCCGAACCTCAACTTTGCTCGTAAATATCTTGCGAGCAATTTGAAAATTGGCGGATATGAGGCCCTCTAGCTGTAGTTCAGAGTCTTAACTATAGCTTGAGATGCTTCCCGCGTACTGCGCAATACGCAATAGCCGTTGAGCATCGTTCCAAATCGATGTCGGATCATTCTGACCCACTTGTGACCTCCGTGTCGATTTGCTCCAAAACAAATTTTGAAATAAATTTTATTTAATGTGTGCAGTGAGGCAAAAACAGTTTTATATCTGTTTCTTTTTTTTATTATTTTGAAGAAGACCCAGAGTGACCTTCTTGTTTGAAAAAATAGGTGTGACCTCGGAGGGTTACTTTATCGACTTTCGAGTTAATCTCCGCTTCCTTTATGCATGTTTCTCGTAGATTTTGAGTAAAAGAAAATCTTTATTTCCTTCGGCCAGATAAAGTATACATATATATAATACATTTTTATCAAAACGCAATATATAATATATATATACAGCTAAGAAGGGGACTTGGTTTACAATAAATTGCACCGTCCATACTCTTACCCTGTACCTATCCCTATACTTTCCTATCCATCTAATATAAAAACTATTTCGCATGCGCATCGCCATTTCACAGCCTACTCTCCTTTTTACATCTTCGTTCACCCTATACGTCTCTATTTCTACACTATTTATTTATTATTACTATTTCTACTCTCCCCCTCCCTTCTCCTATCCTACTCCTCCTATTTTACCTTCTTTATTCTTTTTTCTCTTTCCCTCCATAATTTCTTAAGTATCTTTCCTTTACATTCATCAAGATCCTCTCCCCACAACCTTCCTAGTATTTCTTCATCGCTGTCTCCCAATTCTCTAAACTATTCTTTTATTTTCTCAAACTCTCCTACTTAATGTTCCAGCGTATCCTTTTCCTTCTTACAAAACACACATATTCCTAAATCATCTTTTAACCAATATTTGTTTACATTCTCTAAATTACCACACCTTAATTTAACTAAAGCCTTTATCTCCCCTCCCTTCTTAATTTCCTCCAGATTTCCTTCCTTTAAATTTCGCGGGCATCCCTCTACATTAACTCTTTATATCTCGGATTATATCTTGATTTCATTATTCTCTCCTCTTCCTTCCTTCTCATTTTGCACCTTACCCTTTCAATTATTTCCTTCTCTTTTTCTTCTCTATATCTTTCTATCTCTTCTTTCGCTCCCATACCCCATCCTACACTAAATAAAAATTTTTCTTTTTCTTCCCCATATCTGTTCCTCCATCCGTAATGTTTCATTTCCAGCCAACATTCTTTAGCAATCTTTCCAACCTTACCCATCCTAATTCTCTCTTCAAATCTATTTGCTCTTATTCCCCATACCGCGCTCAATTTCAATAACCTCAGTTTCCTGAATATTAAGTACCTTGGTGTGCAGAATTCTATGCCAAACAATCATCTTACGTAGTCAAACATTATCTTCTCTAAATCCATTTTTTCTTCCCATACTTTCTACACCATATTCCATAATACTCTGTACCAAATACCTAAACAGATTCCATCTTCTCTTGAAATCATTCCTACGTATCCTTTCTCCTAATCCCCATACCTTTTTCGTCGCCATTCTATCTTTCCTAACTAAATCTTTTACATGATCCTTATAATTACCGCTTTTATTTATAACAAAACCTAAATATTTAAACTCATGTACTTCTTCTATTTCTTTCTTATTCCATATCCATCTTTCTTTCTTTTCCCTACTTATTTCCCTACTTTCCCTTTCTTATTAAATACCAGCATTTTAGACTTTTCCGTGTTCAACTCCATATCTCTTTCTTTAAGGAAAACCTTTAATGTTAACATCATGTCCATCATCGCATCCCTATTTTTCGCCAATAAAACTATATCGTCCGCATAAATTCCATGCTAAAATCCATGCTAAATTCCAAACTCTTTTATTACCTATACCCACTCCTCCTATTCCTCTCTTTTCTAGTCTTTCCTCCAATTCCACAATATATATATTAAACAGAAGTGGATTCATTACATAGCCTTGTCTTACTCCTTTCGTCGTCCAGAAACTCCTTGTAAGTCCTTCCCCTTCGCACCGTCACTACCGTTTCTTCATAAATTTTCTCCACTCCTCTGACAAGTTCTTCCTTAATTCCAATTCTTCATAATTCCTTCCGTAACCTGTTCCTATCCACCTTATCAAAAACCGCCTTTAAATCCACAAAGAAAAGATATACCTTGCCATCCTCTCCCCCATACTTTTCTCCCTTTGCATTACACGGTTCAATATAAATATATCATCCAAGATAGATCTCCCCTTCCTGAAGCCCGTTTGACTCACGGGAATCAGATCCATCCTCTCTATTTCTGTCTCCAATCTATTCCTCAAAATTTCAGCATATACCTTATATGTCGAACACAGCAAGGAAATACCTCTATAATTACCTACTGCCTCCTTTTCTCCTCTTTTGTACAGCGGCACTATAATACTCATTCTCCAGTCACACGGTAATATTCCTTGCACCTGTCACGTTTCGTCAAGTCGTCCGTTTTTAGGTCAATACATTTAAGTAATCTACCCGGGAGTTGGACTAGTTGCGCGGACTTTAATCCTCGGAACCGAAAAGATACCGTAATTTATAAGTGGAATAGCGGGGATCCGTTTGGGATATTTGTCGATAGTCGGGAACTTACTTCAAAATCGAGAGGAATTAAGTGGTAGGTGTGAGGATTTTCAACCTGAAGACCTGCTTCTAATTTTTGGAAGATGTTAAGTAAGTGGAAAAGATCTTTGTGTAAATCGAAGGCCTGTTTTATTTGAAATCTGAGCCGTTTGATTTGAACTCGCTTTCCTCCTCTTTTCTTCATGAATGTTAATTACGACCGAATTCCCAAAGTGAACCCGAAATCGCTACGCGGGGCAGCGATAAGCCCAATCCGCTACACTCTTCGGCAGCGTAAAGGTAGGCTCAGTTTGGATGTAAGGACAACGGAAAACTTCTGCCGAGAACAGACTTTAGCAACCGCTGCACTTAGGCAGCGTCAGAAACCAATCCGCTACGCTCTTTGTCAGCGAAAAGGCCCAAGTCCATTTTCGGAAGCGACCGATATAAATTCTAAATACAAGTCAGATTCCAAAAAAAAAAAA
>JANQDE010000526.1:23179-50172 GCA_037157785.1 Cephalotes varians
CATCTTATTAACTCTCACTGAAGAAGACTGTAGTAACAGTTGAAACGTATGATTATGATATTTTTATAATTGATTTGTTACACTACTCAATTACGGATTGTTTTTTTAATAAATAACTTCTTAATTGCTCGTTTTTGGTCGTTATTACTTACTTGCTGTTATGATCGAGAGGTTAGAGAGATATCTGGAGGGGAAGGGTTTGGAATTAAATGTAGGGAAGACGAAAATAATGAGGTTTAGGAAGGGGGGAGGGAGAAGGAAGAGAAAAGAATGGAGATGGAAGGGAAAGATGATCGAGGTAAGGGAGTTTAAATATTTGGGATACGTGTTGCAAATGAACGGAGGTCAAGAAGCACAGGTAAAGGATAGGATTAAAAAGGCGGCAGCGGGGATGGGGAAAATTTGGGGATTAGAGAAGAGGAAGTTTAAGGGAGATTGGGGGAGAAGGTTGTGGCTATTTGATAGGTTGATATGGACGGTGTTAAGTTATGGAGTTGAGATATGGGGATGGAAGGAAAGGGAGGGGATAGAAAGGATTGAAGAAAGGTATTTGAGGTGGGTATTGGGAGTGGATACGAGGACACCGGGATATATGGTAAGAGAGGAGCTGCAAAGAGAAAAGATGAGGGGAAGAATAGGGAGAAGAGCCGCGGGCTTCGAAAGAAGATTAGAGGAGAGTAGAGGTAGTAGGCTAGCGAGGATGTGTTGGGAGGAAACGAGGGAGAGAAATAGGAAGGGGGAGAGAGATCTCGAGATGGGAGAAGGAACGAAAGAGATTTTTTGAGGAGAGAGGAGTAGGGGTAGAGGCAGAGGAGAGAGAGAGAAGGGAAGGAGAGGGGGATGATTGATTTAGGGAGTTGGAAAAAAGAGATAAGGAGAAGCAGAGAAGGGAAAGAAGGGAGAGAATAGAGAAATCCAAGTTTAACAGATGGTACAAGGAGGTAAAGGGGGAGGGAGTGCTGGGTTATCTGAAAAAAGGATGGGGAGAAAGTAGATGGCAAAGGGTAGCAAAATTTAGGTTAGGGAATGAAATGAGAGAGGAGAGGTACTGGGAGGGAGAAGAAAGAAAGAAATGTAGGTTATGTAGGAATGAGGAGGAATCCTGGGAACACGTGTGGGAAAGATGCAGAAGGTGGAGGGAAGAAGGAGGAGGATGGCAGGAGGCTATAGGTTGGATATTGGGAGAGGACGGAGAGGGAGAAAGATGGATGAGGGAGATTGAGAGGGAAAGAAATGAGGGGCAAGGGAAGGGGAGGAGAATGCGAAAGTGAGAAAGAGGAATAAACGCGGGAATGAATGTGCGAATAACGAGGGAGAGTGAGAAAAGGACGAAAGAAGAGCGAGTGAGAGAGAGAGAGAGAGAGAGAGAGAGAGAGAGAGAGAGAGAGAGAGAGAGTTTGGATAAGGGGGAAGGGAGGATAGAATAAAAGATGATTTGATAATTAAGGCAATAGGAAACGGAAGCCCGGCAGGGTGTGTGTGTGCGTGGAGGTTTGGGGAGTGTTGCAGCGGTAACACGAACCATGACAAATAGGCTAAGTTGAGTTAGGTTAAGTTAGAGTAAGTTAGGTTAAGGTAGTATAAGTTGGGGGTCCCGTGGCGGCGGCGRTCGTGTGTGGACGTATCTTAAGTGGCTCTGCTTATAGCAGCTCGGATTTTGTGTTTGCGTGCAAATTTCGTGTTTGCGAGCGATTTCATTGTGTTCCGCGTGCGCTTTTCTGCATCTGGAGGTGAAGGGAGCCGTTTTCCTTGACTGGATGTTGTATAATTTGGCTCTCCTTCAGCGAGGAAACTCTGCTTGTAATACCTGAGTAATAGCGGCTGTTTCTCTTACGGGAAACAGTTGCCCGACGAAAGGTTTGGCCACTCATTTCGTACTATCTGTAATCATATTATTACTCTACTTTGCGTGCGGCTCCTATGTAGCCCCTATTTTTTTGATAGCAATCTATCGTTTTGCTTTATTTCCGTCTAGTATTTCCTTTAATTATTACATATCATAATGTATGTAAGCTTCGTTAAATATTCTAATGATTCAGCTCGTTTTCGAGTATCCGCGACCGGGATTGGCTCCCGCTCCGAGTCCCTAGTATTCTCACGTTATGATTGGCTCAGCTCGGTGAAGAAGACAACATGGCTCACGTTATCGTGTCCGGTAGTTACGCGTATAATTTTATGCTTTGTCGGGATATATTATTCGTTACGTGATCTCGCTCGAGCCGTTACTTACTTATTTACTATTCACGTAGTTTATTTAAAGTTCCCTGTCGTATGCGTGAAATGGATATTCACCCTTTATTTATCTATTTATATTATTTACTGCTTTCTTTTCTCATCAATTACTAAGTAATTCAATTTTAGTTATTTATTTAATTATTTATTCATATGTCTATTTTAGAACATGTTAAATTATCTGTATTTATATTATGCTATTGTTCATATTACATGTATTCTTTGTTACAGTGTAGTGGTTGTGATCGGGTTAAGTCTGGATCTCAAGGATGTGTCATATATAACTTTACTGTGGAAACGTCGGAAGTGTCGGAAACTCTATCTTCCCTGAATCCTTATTAACATTATTTTCGTTTACTGGATTTAGTTTGATTTACGAACTTATATTTGTGTTTTCTACTATCTTACGTATTGAGCATTAACCCTTAGCTGCCACACGGGGTGACTTGTCACCCCAGACTCGGGAAAAGTGAAATTAGAGGTCTAAAATCGTTGAAATTCATACAAATATCGATATCTTTCATTAGTAGACAGTTGTGAGATGTGACTTTACTACATAGGAAGCCGAAAAATCGCATGGCGGCACTTTGAGCGTTTAAAGCGCCATCTATAAATTTATTAATATAAATCATTAGAAATGTTAAGTATATGTTCAGTAAACATGACCCAATCGATTAAAAGTCTTAAAACACTCATACGTATTTTACAACTCATTTTTTTCACGTGGGGTGAGAAGTCACCCCGGTGTGGCAGCAACGTGGCCGGACTGAGGTGTGGCAGCTAAGGGTTAACCGAACTTATACTGATGCCAGTGTGTTTTCAGGACTGTGTTCTTCCTATCGGATGTTAAGGATTGATCATCCTTCATGTTCTGTCGTGATGATGGATAACAATTGTATGTTTAGTATGATACGGTGAGAGGATGAGTGGTTATAAACTACGAAGGGTTGTCACTACGTACGGTGAACTTGGCGTTATTTTGTCCTCATGGCGGTCACGGCGGGGATGGTTACTCTGCTATGCTTTATTTCCTATTAATTATATTAGTTATATTACATATCTTGTTTACGTTTTTTAATTTTAGCTAGATAGTTTATATGACTTTCACCTATCGTGTAGGTAATCTTATTGTCTCCTCCTGGCATATGAGCACACTATAATATTACTTGAATATATTTATTTATTCTTTATTCTTAATTATTACTCTGTAAATACCTTATTTTAATTGATTGACTTATTATTATTAGTAGTATTATATTTTATTTTATCACTACTTACTTATTTACTCATACGTATTCCTTATATTCATTGTTGGATTTTAATTAACTTATCAGTGAGAGGATTTATTTACTTATTGTGGTTGGTGCTTTTTGAGGGAGGAGGCAATTTTTTCGTAATTTGCGGTATGCTTGAGTTGTTGGGATGCCTTAGATGTATGGTACCTTAAGTTGTCCTACTTAATTTTTTCGGTTACCTACTACTTACTATTGTTGAATTTCTGGTAAAGATATCTCCTGTGAGTTGCATGCATTATGCAACTTATTATTTGGACTGATTGCATGGCAGCTCTGGCTTGGCTATGCCGTGATTGCCGTGGCCTATTATGGTATTATGGTATTATGGTATTATGGTCTTATTGGACACGATTGGTATTTATTTATTTATTTATTTATATGATAGGTACTTATTTATTTATTTGTTTGAATGCTATAGTCTTAATTTTTGTCTCTAGTCTAAATTAGTTCATTATTTACGGGTTAATTCACGGTTTTGTTATTAAATTCTATTACTTATTGCACCGGATTATGCTCCGTTCCTATAAAGACAACCAAAGAGGCTGGTCGATTTGTCCAGTTATTATTATGTGATACCTCTTAATAGATGATGATTGCTTTTCGTGTCTGCATTAATGCTTAACCTTATTATTAAACGGTTACCAACTGTGACTTGCCTTCTGTACATTGTGTCTACGTGTTTAGTGTCGTTACAGAATTACTTAATTACAGAATTACTTAATTAGTTAATCATTTATCCTTACTTATTATTGCTTATTTGCTCAATCATCCGCAATTATCTCTGTTTTTATTTAACTGATAAATCGATAGTTGTTATTAATATTATTTTATTACTTTTATATATTGCGACTCGATTATTATACCGACGGTTTATCAGTGTCTTTCTCTTGGCTCGCCTTATTATTACTACGTCATTATTTATATACTATATTACCTATTATGATTTATTTATTCATTATTTAGTACTTTTGTTATATGCTTGCTTGGGGCTCGGAGTGGGGACACGATCTTTCTTTTTCTTTTTTTTTCTTTTTCTTTCGTTTCCTCGTTCTTTTATTCAATTATTAATTTAGTGTGGATTGCACGGTTAATCGATGCTACTTATTTTCTGATTGCTTCAAATAATTCGGGACTTTGCGACTATAATTCGGAATTATTACTGTTAATTGTTATTCGCCAATCATTATAATCTGTGATGACATGATGGGTTGGGAATGCAGTCATTAATTTTGGTGGTTAACTATATGTTTTTTTTTATATTGTTTGCCGGTCTTTTATACAATGTCCACTTAATTGTCAAATTTAATTTATTATTATTTTATTTTTATTATACGGGCTGATATATAAATAAGGGCTGATAAGGCTTTCATTTAATGTGCCACATCATCCAATGAGATTCCAGCGATATTGATGATTAATTTCTCGATATCAATGTGGGTTTTCGACAGACCAATGATGAGAATTATGTCGATTTAATTTTCCAGTGTTGTGAAAAGTTGCTTCGTTATTAAATAAAACAAATCTGAAAATTATTCGATCACGATTTAATATTATTTGTGCCTACCTACAAAATTCTAGTCTTTGTTGAAAATCATTGAGTGTTAATTGTTGTGTCAGATATGGTAAAAATGAAAGTTATGAGTGGTTAAGATCCTGTGACTTATTGATATTTAATTCTCTTTCAATTTGCCTTGTTAACACGCGTGGAATAATAGCTATCATTTCCAATACGGCAAGTACTGTTAGATCATCCCTTTCTAGTACGTTAATACGACATCTTTATCATTTTTGACGTTGACGTTGCCGTTGATGCAATACAAGCCTGGAATCATACAATGATTTGAATGTCGTCTATGAGAAAATCGATTACGGTACAATACCGCTGCTTGTCGATAAATTATTATGGCATTCTCCAAGTACCAGAATAATATCAACAATTTCGTTCGAAATATAATCCAGCATACTGTGTACATTAAGTTACAAGATAAAGTGGGAGCCGATAGATTTATTATCCTGGTTGATATTGGACGACTAAGACAAATTTAAGCATTTACGGATCATTCTTTGCTATCAGCCATCATGTATCAGTCCCAGTTGGATGAAGATAGAAAATGTTGCGTGAGTATAAAGGAATTGCGTAATCCTTTTGGAAGTGGTTACTCTGCTGATATGATTGGATATTAATCTCAAATTCTCGGTAACTCATGGGAAAAAAATTGCATAAAAAGATAAATTTATTAAAAAAGTATGAACTATTACTACTGTAACGATGCATCTTTCCGGACGAAGATGCATCGTTACGACGCGCCGAACCGCGTCAAATTTCAAGCCGCTAACGGCTAAGTCCGCGTTCGGGACCGCTCGCAGCATCCCGAACATCCGCGAGCGCCGGCTTCCCACCACCGCCGAGCACGGGCCCCCTCTTCGCGGCAAGCGCTGAGAGAAGGGGAGCCCGATTATTATATTAATTATCTGTCAATTTTTGGCAGTAAGCGGCCGGCCGGGTATATAAACCGGTCGGACCGCTATCAAGCACGCCAGTCCTAGCGATCCGATCCTAGAGACCAGCTCCGAATACCGCTTCCTAGCAATCCAGCAGAGATTTCGGGACCGAGAGTACTCAGTCTCCGTCGAGCGTACTCGACTCTCTTATGCGCATTCGAGATACCGGGATCGAAAGATCTCCGCCGAGCGTACTCGGCTCTCGGATTTTCTGAACCGCTTCCGAGATACCGGGATCGAAAGATCTCCGCCGAGCGTACTCGGCTCTCGAAGAAGTCGTCGATCCTTTACTTGCACGAGGTACCGGGATCGAGCGTACTCGATCTCTGCCGAGAGTACTCGGCCCTCAAAGCAAATCACAGGGCCATTGCATAGGCCCCCGTTGCACCGAACAACCAACCGAACCACCGCATGCACAAATCGAAATTTCACAACAGCGCGTGCGCCGCGCGCGCCGCGTCCGCCTCAGCCAATCGGCTGGCCCGATCGCACCGCGCACCGGTCTTGCGCCACCGCGCTGCCGCGTGATACGCTCCGCAAAACGAATTCTTCAGGCACGTTCGATTTGATACCGCGAAACCACATTAACGCCGTGCACCTTAATCAGGCACCACCGGCATTTGCACATACCGCGTGCACTCACACCGACAATTATAGATTCCGCGTTCACACCGATAATTGTATATACCGCGAGCACGAATACAACGTGCACTCACACCGATAATTGTATATACCGCGAACACGAATACACAACACGTTCTTGGCTCACCACCCACACGCGCGCGCGCGCGCGCGCGCGCGCGCACACACACACACACACACACACACACACGACACACACTGCGAGTTTATAATTGACTACACGTACACACACATTCACACTCACCGACACGCACACCGCATGATCAACCTGTAAATATATCTAATTTATGTTTGAATAAAAYCGCTCTTTGTTAAAACGATAAAACCCGAGTTGAGTCTCTGCTGGCCCGAACCTGGAAAACCCGACGAGCACATCCAGCAAAACTCACTATCCTTTCGATAACCGAAAGTCGAACCGTTACACTACAAAAAACTATTATAACAAGAATGAGAATGTACAAAGGTGCGCACTGTCGGCATGAATGTGTTGAGGTAACCAATTGTGTTATGATGGATGAGTGCTCTGGGAGAAGAAAAGACGATTAATTGATAATTTCGAAACAAGTATGTTTAATCTGAAATCATTGTTACAGATCATTGATTTTGAGTAGTCAAATTGAAATCAGAATTGTAATTCGAACTTTTTCATAAGATACATTCGAGTTAATAAATACAATTCAATTCCATTATCCTAATTTTTGAATTTATTTATATTTACGAATTTTTAGGTTATAATTTTTAAGTTATGTATGTAGAATTGGTTATTCAAATGACAATTCATTGTAATTTTCAAGCTTTATAACTTAATAAGTACTTAACGAAAAGTAACTTAATTATAGTGTTTTGGAAAGCTCTCTGATGACCTATAAGAATATGTAATGAGAAATAAGGAATTCCATTTAAAAAATTGAAGGTGACCTTCACGTGACCTTCAGAGGATTATTCAAATCAATGGCATCGTCTTATGTCTCTCTTCGAGCCAAACAACTTTTGTCTAAAACATTTTTGTCTATTGGGTTTAGTTTTCGAGATATTGGACTGAATCCTTTAAAATGGGACACCCTGTATATGTTCGGTAAAAGATTTTTAATATAAGAATATATATAAATATACATATAAACTGCGACCGCACTCACGAGTGACGGGCAACTTCGTCGCGAACCCGCGATCTCCGGAACTCCCGAAAACGAGAGCTTTCGCTAAATTCCTTAATAAAGTTGGGCGCCAGGCACGAGTGAGCGTGCCACTCTTACGCGAAGTTTACCCAGATCATAAAATATTAAATCTTACCAGAAATTGCGAGTCATAACGGCCACGATAGCCACGGCAACTCAGCCACGGAATTGGCAGAGGGGCGGTTCGGTACGTGGACGGGAAAAGTCCGGGGAGGCGAGAGAAGTTACAATTACTTAACGCAAGCAACTAAATAACAACAGGAATATATTTCGTAACGGCTTTTACAGGTTGGGCGGATCCATGGGTAACCGGCCCGTATAAGGTAGTCTTTATGCCTTTCTTCGCGATTTGGTCGAGACTCTAACGGATGACCGGGACGTTACTGGATCCGCTCGGGAACAATAGGCGCGAACTGGCACCTCGGCGGCGTTCGCCCCGTCCCAAAAGCTAAGAGATCGGCAGCTAGAGACTTTGCCTGAGCTTTACTTTACAAAAACGAGCCTCTCGACAGTTCTATATGGCGAATTCACGCAATTCCACAAAACACGCCAGAAATACCGTACAATACGAACGACAAATACAATACACGAACGACTGCGCTGTGGCGATACGCGGGAGAGAGAGACACGCAATCGGTATGTCGACGGGACGGCGCGGCAGCCGGTTACTCTATGACCATGATCATTTACTCTTAATTCTTCCTACCGCCGCCGCGCGAACCCCTCGGCCCTGCGAGTGAACGACTGCGCGACGCGGATTCGTCTCACCGAAGCGGCGACCCTGATTCCAGTCCTCCTCGTCCTCCCGTACGGAAGTCGATAGCCTTCAGGGGTCCTGTGCTCCTCGTCAGCTCTTGCACGCACGCAACAAACGACGGCCACAGCAACAGTGACGGCCCGTCGTCCTGCAGGAAGCTCGCTCCCCGTCGCTCCCACCTAAAATTATCGTGAATTGTTTTCCAATTGGATGTCCTCGCTCACGCGGTCTCCAATTATAGGGCCAATCAGGCGGGACCGCGCTCTCGGCCCGTGGCACGCGACTCAAATGACCAATCGCTAATGTAGCCCTTGTTTTTGAATATTCCGCAGGCCGTTTTCGATGATCCAGGATTCGGCTCATAGTTCTTTTCCTCTGAGCGGCCTCCCTTGTCGGGTCCTGGAATTCGGGTCTTCAGCATTTTGAGGACCCCTCCTCCCGGCAGCCTCTTGGTGACGGCAGCTGCAAATATAGAGCGATAAACACAATTCGATTAGGCAAGGGGAGGGCGGAGGAGACGATACAACCTGTGTACTGAAGTCCTTCCTCAGGCTGCCCTCGCAAGCTCCTTGACGGTAGTCCTCTTCCTTTCACCTCTCGCCTCGCCTCGGGTGAGATTCGCCGCACTCGCACAGTCTTATTCACTACAATAACTAGTACAATGATTCTAAGATCAATTACAAGTCAAGAAAATAAGGCGCGCGAATGAGTCCTCGCGACTCCGCTATGCCTCTCTCCCGCAAATTGTGGGAGCACAGGACCCAGGCGTGCTTGCAATTAAATATTTCAAATACCAGTGACGGCGCCTACAAGGCGTCACGTCACAAAACATATGTAAATATATATAAATATATATAATTATATACAAAATATGTCCATATATATTTATATATATCTTTTTGTTCTGTAGAATCACTGTTTGGTATAAGAAAAATAATGGTATAATAATGAGAACACAAAAAATAATCACAAAAATAATTTTTGCATTGTTTCTTTTATAAGAAGTTAAATTAAAAAAATAAAAAATTGCTCATGTATAATTATACAGGATGCAGTATAATTAAGTGAATGATCAGAAGGTGTCGCCATTTTCGTATTAGTTGACATTTCTCAGTTGTGTTTGGTTGTTTATAAAGTAAAGACATGTACAATTTGTTATGCAGTGAATACGTCAAAAGAATGAGCAAAAATGCTCAAATTGTTTTACAAGAATCAATCTTCAGTTATTGCGACGCAAAGAGCACTTCGAGCAAAATTTCGTGGGCGCACAGCGCCGAATAGGAGAACATTGCATTGTTTATTGGCTGCATTTCTTGAAACTGGTATTGTGACAGACGTGCAGCGTAATGGCAGACAATGTACAAGCCGCTCAGGAGAGAATATCGTGTGCGTCAAGATGTGAGCGAAAACGTGGAAACGTCAACAAGAAATCGTGCAGCGCACTTGGGATTAAGTAATCGCAGTTTGTGTCGAATTTTATATCAGGATTTGAAAATGTATCCATACAAAATTCAAATCACAAGCAAACTGATCATTGGACCCATAGTAACGTTTGAATTACGCTCACATCGTTGCAAACATCGTCAAAGTCAAACCAAACTTTTCGCAAAAAATCGTAATGAGCAACGAAGCGCACTTCTTGCTCAACAACGGTGTAAACAAGCAATATAGTCGTTATTGAGGAACCGAAAACTCTAATTATCCACGAGCATATTTCATTCGACCGAAAAGTCACTGTCTGATATGGAATTTGCTCGGAGAAAATCATCGGACCGTACTTTTTTGAAGGCAATGACAGCAAAGCGATTTTCATCAATGGTAACCGTTACAGAGCTATGCTGAGCGATTTTTTGACACTACAAGTGCACCAACTTGGTGTGAAAAACCTGTATTTCAAACAAGATGGCGCTCCATGCCATACATCGTTTGCCACAATCGCTTCTTTGCGTCAAATGTTTTCTGTCCTCATATCAAAATTTGGCGATATGATCTGATCACCGAGGTCGCCCAATTTGACATCGCCAGATTTTTTTTTGTGGGGCTACTTTCACTAAAGCAAGGTTTATCAATCGTCCACAATCTCTCTTGCTCTAAAAATCAACACGCAGGAAGAAATTGCCAACATTTCTGCCGAAACACTGCACCACGTTGTGAAAAATGCCCAAAATCGAGCTTCAGCTTGCATCAACGCTAAAAGTGGTCATTTGCCAGATGTAATCTTTTGCACATAGACAGGGAAAATTGTCATTAAACGATCTTCATCGAGATTTAGAAAGAATTATAATTTTTCTCTGAGTTATTCAAAAAACAAATCGATTACTTAATTATGCCGCATTTTGTATAATAATATATAATTATAATGACGTATAAGTATAAAAAAACAATTTTTTCTTATTTCTTCAAATTTAATTTTTAGTAAAATTAATTTTTAGTAAAAGAAACAATGCAAAAATTTTTCTTTTAATTATTTTTTTAGTTTTCTAATTATTATTATTGTTTTTCTAGTATCAAGCATTATTTTTACAAAAAAAATGAATATATGAACATATATAGACTTATTGATAATATAAGAATATTTGTTTATATATGTTTATATATGTTTATATACAGGGTGTTTTATTTTAAGTGATATAGTCGATTATCTCGCGAATCGATGATTTTATTAAAAAATGTTTCGAACGAATGTTGCATGGCTTGAAGGAGGATATGATGAAAATGTGGACTTGATCTTGAGTGATCTTGTCAAAATCAGGTCAAGGTCATTATTATTTTTCTAAATGGAAACTATTTTTTATTACATATTTTTGTAGCTTATCTCGAGAGCCTTCCAACATTATAATAAAACATTATAATAAAGTTACGTTTTATTGAGTACTTTCCGAGTTATGAGGCTTGAAAGTTAAAGCAAGGCAAGACCGATCATTGATCCGACCAACTAAGACAAAACCGATCATTAATCCGGCCAACTAAGGCAAGACTGATCACTGATCTGGCCGGTTAAGGCAAGATCAATTCGAATATATTTTTAGCCATTAATAAGATGTTCAAATGGAGCTCCATTTTCTTGCGGACATAGCTTCAACCGTTTCTCAAAATTTTTTATTGTTGAAATTAAAATATTTTGAGAAATGCTACGACGAACATTAGTTATTCGATTTTTCATGTCTCCTGCAGATGTCGGCGGAGTTTTGTAAACAATATCTTTTATGTAGCCTTATAAAAAAATCACACGAAGTTAAATCAGGAGACCATGAAGGTCATCGGATATATTCATGTTTCCCTATCCATCTTTCATAAAAGATGTTATTGAGGTATTCCATCATAATATGATGAAAATGGGGTGGCGCATCATCTTGCTGCCATCACATTTTTTGTTGAGTAGCGAGATCAATCTCTTATAAAAGCTCAGGCAATTTATTCTGCGAAAAAAGAAGTTGAGTTTCTCCATTTAAGCGATTATCAAAAAAGTATGGACTAATCAAATATCCATTTACAATTCCGCACCAAGTGTTTAAACTCCAACGATGTTGATTATCAACACATTGAATCTAGTGAGGATTGTATGTAGACCAATAATGACAATTATGCCTGTTGAGTTGTCCATTGTTATGAAATGAGGCTTCGTCACCGAAAAGAATGGGAAAAAAAGTTGGATTTTCTCTTATCATTCGTAATGCCCAACGACGCAATTGTCTCCTTAGCCTCATATAATTTTCGCTTACATCTTGAGTTGAAGTGATATGGAATTTATGTCTTTGTAAAATCCTCCACACAATGACATAAGAAATTCCTAAATTACATTGCAGTTCTTTATTCGAAATATGAGGATTTAAGTTTATCATTACTGGTGCTGCTAATACGCGGATCATTAACGTCATCTTCAACATTTATTTGCTTGCGGTTTCTCTTACGTATTCTTCTACGCTCTCGTAATAAAATTCTTCTTATCTGCATTGCATTTGGATGTCATCTAAACGGATATCTATTACGATACAATCTTTCTGCTCTACAATAATTTTATCTAGCTTCACCAAGCACAAGAATAATATCAACGATTTCATTTGAACTGTAAGTGACCATTTTGAAAAAAGCTTTGAAAAAGCCCTAATATATAAAAATTGAAAGAAAAAGCTATACGAAGAAAAGAGGAAAGTTGAATTGTTCAATTGGGAAGGACTGGATTCAATTCCGTGCGCGTGAGTGTATGTCAAGCAATGTGGATAGATCGCGGAGATGCGAGCTATAAGAATCCCGCTCACACGCGCATGCGTATATGGATAACGCTGATGGTATTATAATTTTCAAGCTCCATAACTCGGAAAGTACTTATTGAAACGTAACTTTATTATAGTGTTTTAGAAAGATCTCGAGATAAGCTATAAAAATATGTAATAAAAAATAAATATGTAATAAAAAAACAATAATGACCTTGACCTGATTTTGAAGGTTACTCAAGGTCAAGTTCACATTTCCATTATGTATTCCTTCAAGCCATACAAATTTCATTCGAAAAATTTTTCAATAAAATCATCGATTCGCAAAATAATTTTCCATATCACTTAAAATGAAACACCTTGTATATTTATATATATTCTTATATGAAAAATTTTTTATCGGAATAGCTGTATATGGACATTTGTATATTATACAGGGTGTCCCATTTTAATGTCCCATCCCAAATAACTTTTTTATTTTTGATCTTAGGAAAAAATGTTTCAGACAAAAATTATATGGCTTTGAGGGAGACATAAGATGGTGTCATTAGTTTGATCTTGAATAGTTGCTTGAATGTCACTTGAAGGTTACCTTAAATTTCTTAAATAGAACCCCCTACTTTTCATTGCACATTCTTATAGATCTCAAGAGCTTTCCAAAACACTATAATTAAGTACTTTTTCGTTAAGTACTTGTTACAAAATCAATGTATGTGTATACAATTTTTGTAGATGTTCGAAAATACCGCTATTTACTTATGAAATGTCTATCGCAGTCGCAAATATAATTCGAGATGGTGGAAGATGCCCTAATAAACTGCAGATTGATCAGGAAAAGGAATTTTACAACGCAACTTTAAAAAAGACACAATGTGAATCATTATTCGACGTATTCAGTAATAATAGCGTCAGTCATCGAGCGATTCAATCGCATGCTCAAAAATGATATGTGGAAACTGTTTACGCTCAGTAGAAATAATAAATGGATCGACTCGCTGGTGCATCTTGTATCAAATTACAACGCGCGAAAGCATCGAATTATCGACATGTGACATTATTTAAATTTTGCGAATGCCGACAAATCCTGCACAGGAAAAAAAATTCAGTTCAAGTAAATGCCCTTAATAAATATCCCATTTATGATCTATAAAAATTTTGTTGGCGTAAAGAAAAATTTTCCTTATTTTTTTAACGCATGTTACGTACAATTTGCAGAACTTTTACATTTCATTTTTGGCAACTCATACGCATGTTAAAGAATATTTTCTTGGTGAATGTAATATTTTGAGCATTTTTACGAAATTTTTTGTAGTCTTGTAA
Source organism: Cephalotes varians (assembly GCA_037157785.1). Classification (NCBI taxonomy): domain Eukaryota; kingdom Metazoa; phylum Arthropoda; class Insecta; order Hymenoptera; family Formicidae; genus Cephalotes; species Cephalotes varians. Next base: position 37,317 of record JANQDE010000526.1, read on the forward strand.
TTATGGCTGATTATCTGCCAAACGAAATAGTCGATATGATTCGTATTTTGGGTGAGTCTGGAAGTAATTATAGTGCAGCGGAAAGATTGTTTGCTGAAAGATCGTAACAGACGTCATCTGTGTAGAAAGACCATAAGAAAACTCACCGAGAAAGCACACCAGGACAGTTTAAAAAGAATATGGCAAAAATCGGGACCAAATGCAGCAACTTCATTGGTTGTCTTCGGTGCAACTGTATTGAATCCCCACATTTCCACTAGACAAATCGAGAGACAAAACGGCATATCAAAATCAACAGCAAATCGTATAATTAAAATAAATAGATTCCATACCCTATTATATTCATCTAACCCATCAATTAGAACCGAAGGATTTTGAGCGATGCTTGCAACTGGACTTTGAATCAAAATCAAAGAAACCCACATTTTATCAGTAAGATGTTCTTTTCTGATATAGCCACGTTCGGTAATAGAAGGGATGTTAATAGACATAATTGTCATTATTATTCCAATCAAAACTCTCATTGACAAAGAAGCCAAGAATTTCGAAGACAATGATTTATTAATGTTTGGGCAGGTATTCTTGGAAAAAACATCATAGGTCCATACTTTTTTGAACAACAACTGAACGCGGAAAACTATTTTGCATTTCTTCAGAATGATCTGCCTAATCTTTTGAGACATATCAATAATGACTTGCTCAACCGAATGTGGTTTCGGGATAGAACACCAACTCACAAGTTCCAAAACGTTACAAATTTTTTAAATAATAAATTTCGAAATAGATGGATTGGAATGGATAGTCGAACTCACGAATGGCTACCAACATTATTTGATTTAAATCCTTTCGATTTTTATTTTTGGGGATACATAAAAGAAAAAAATTAATGCGGAAGAGTCTAAAACAGCAGAAAACATGAAAAATCGTATTCGAAAGGCATGTACAAACATAAACGCAGATGTCCTTCAAAAAGTGCGGAACAATTTCCACCGTAGACGTTTGTATCCAAGTAAATGGCGGTCTTTTCGAACATCGACAATAATTGTACACATGCCCCGATTTTGCTTTGACCAGCTGTATCGTGCCTTTATTTTGCCTTGACCGGCTGGATTGTGTCTTAATTTTGCTTTGGCCGGTTGGATTGTGCCTTTATCTTGCCTTGACCGACCGGATCATGTCCCGATCTTGCCTTATAACTTAACGAAAAGGTACTTAATTATAGTGTTTTGGAAAGCTTTCGAGATGATCTACAAGAATGCAATAAAAAGTAGAGAGTTCTATTTAAGAAATTAAAGGCAACCTTCAAGCAACTATTCAAGGACAAACTAATGACACCATCTTATGTCCCCCTTAAAGCCATACAACTTTTATCTGAAACATTTTTTTCTAAGATCAAAAATAAAAAAATTATTTGGGGTGGGACATTAAAATGGGACATCCTGTATATGTTTATATATATTTATAACGGTCCTGCTTTTTCAATCGCTTGAATCGGCTCACCGGATTCAGGATTCGAGAAAGAACGAAACACCAATTTATTTTAGTTTGATGAAGAAAGAAGTCCTTTATTTTTTAATCAAAATAACCTTTATAGCTGAGACAACGTGGGGTTTACAACTGCGGAACGCGTGTTCCTCAGTACGATTCTTTACTCGCGGGCTCCGCTTGCTCGGAATCGTTGGATCAACAGACGGAAGATACACAGTTGGTACCGGGCCGACGCAGAACTTAAACCGATTGCTCGCTGTGCGGAAGCTGGAGTGAATGCGGAATAAACTAAAATAAACGTATTACAGAGCTTAACTTCTAATAACCGGATGGCGTCGTGAATAAAACTTAATCTACGTGAAATCGATAAACGGGCTGGGTCGTGAACAACGCTTAATCTAGTTTATATCGAATTAAACGGACCGCGCCGTGAACGGAAATTAACATATCTTAAACTAGTGGGGCTATTGACTGTGGCTATAGACTGCTCGGGCGGTCAACAGAGAGCGCAAAGGATCGAGCATCTTGGGTCGGGCGGGTGAGAGCCGGTGCTGTTCGGAGGGATCAGATGTTCGGTCTGGTCGATGCTCTATAAGGATATCACGCGGTTAGTTGACCCCGTCGTAGACCTGGGGCTTTACACCTCAGGGTGGCACGTCCGCCAGGTGCAGGGGACCGAGAATACCTGATCAGGATCAGAAAGCTGAGAACGCCCGACGTAAACCGAGAACACCCGGTCCGGATCAGGAAGCCGAGAACGCCCGGTGCAGGAGACCGAGAATATCAATCAGGATTAGGAAGCCGAGAACGCCCGGCGCAGAAGATTGTCAGGGCTTGCCGATAACATCCGGTGGTCAAGAGCTCCGAGAACGCCCGAAGCCCAGACTCAATTGATTTTCAGTTGACGCGTAGGTCTATTTATATCCGAAATTTCGCAGGAGCGTTCCCCCATCTATCAATAATTCGGAACAGGGACCGCGAACGGTATCAAGTGGAGTGAGATAAGCCAAAGAACTCCGCATGTATACAAAGGCAGAATTATGTTTCACCTGAGTAACGGGCTACAATTTATATTCCTATATAAAATATATAAAAAATTTTTTACCAAGATTTATTTTTAAAATAGTAACTTTAAACATCAGTAAAAATTAAGTAATATTAAATTTTATTAACAGAAATTAATATATTTTACATTTAAACAATAATATTTGATATTAGTTGATTGTTTTTGGTTTTATGCGCTGTGTTTCAAGTCCGACAAATTGCGGTGCGCAGTTCGCATGAGCAGGAGATGTAAAATATTCACAAATTGGGCCAAGATCCGCCGCAGGTTATACTGACCATTTAGCCTCTTTGATATTTGTATTTGTTTTTTACATTAAAGTTATTATACAATACATTAGATTTTGAGAATATATTCTGAAGAAAGTATCACAAATCTTCTTCTCTAACATCAGTGATTATTTTCTAATTGTACTTGTTAGCTTCCTTGGTGCAAAGACACAATCATGTCTCGCACTAACATAAAATACATGCGTAAATAGTATAGAAATAATTATGACGTGCTTTAGCTTCGAAGGATTTCAATTATATAGAGACCTCGACAAATTTTAAATACGAGAAATGGACACTAATAGATATTACCTAGCAGCAATCTTGGAAGTATTCAATGACAGCGCAGATCCTGCTCCCCATACAGTATACTAATGTTGAATCAACATTTCAGAAAAGTTGAATTACAACATTGCGAATGTTGTATCAACATCGCGAAATGTAGATTTAGTGTTGAAAAGGCATTGCAGAAACGTCTAATGTCCATTGAATCTTACAGACATTGCAATTGAATATAGATTCAATATTTATTCATTCTATAAATAATATAGATTTTATGTATATGATGTACATTTAAAAAAAATTAAATAAAATAAATGTGTAAAAATATTTTTTATATTGTTGAAAAAAAATCTAAATTTAAAAAATAATATTGATTTTTATTGTTACGTCCTGAGGACTCTACAATTTCCTCCTTTCAAGGATGGCTAATAAAATAAGCTATTAAAATAAGAAACTCGAACGTTAACGGTTATCTATCGGCAAGCGAGCAATAAGTCCCTGCAGGGAAGGACGAAATTCATAACTTCATAAACTTTTATTGGAGCACCCAATAATTTCCAATTCCAAGAGACAATAGAAACATGCCCTATCTATTTTTAAAACATGTGCATTCGTGTTTTTCCTGCAACCTCTAATAAAAGAGAAATCGCCGACAAACAAATAGATGATTCAAATAATATTTCTGGAAAGTCCCACGAGATTCATCTTGCTCTCTCTTCAGAAAACGAGGCGGGCAAATGAAGATCCGAACTTGCCAATAGATGATCGTGGAAAAATCATACTGTCCTACAAAAATGACGAAACATCAATAAACAAGCGTATGATAGGACTTACGTTGCGGGTGGAGCCGAACTAAACGCGAAGCTCCAACTAAATTTTGGTAATCTAAAAATTTGATCACCAAAGAAGGGTATCCTACCAAAACCTTGGAAACAACCAACTTAACTCACCCCATAAGAAATCCATTCTAGAAGACTCCTATATAAACCACGACATTTTGAGCTGTCCCTCTTAACTTCGCCAACTCTCAACTTTGTCAACTCTCAACTTCGTCAACACACAATTCCGCTAGTCGAATTACACTCGTTCACTATTCCAGTCAGTCATTACACAGTATAAATTCCACGTCGTAAGTCCAAAAAGATCGCAGAACACTTCTCGTGGTCCAACCACCGCCAAACAATAAGTCGCAACAAGTATTTATATATCTAAGCAATCCGCGAAGTACCCCCGAATCTTGGAACGGTTTTTCTCTCAGACTTCTCAGCCACTCTTTACCACCTGTATTATCCGCTTTATCACTCCTCCTATCAATACCTAATAACTTGATCCCGAATTCGTGGACTTCTTATCCTTTTACTTACTCCGTCATCCTTTTCCGAAAATCCATTAGAATGTTTGAGCAAAACACTTACATTTCTCGAAATTAAATAACCTTTTATTTCCGATTTTATTAGTCTGTGAGAAAAATAAATCTCAGTAAAATGCAACTAGTTTGGTTACCTCCAATAATGTTTCTTTAAATATCAGTAAATCGACGGAATCGACGGAACAGGCCGGCCCTATATGTTTATTAAAATGAATTGGAATATTTGGAAATGTTAAATGAATTATCACATTTCAGTTTTCCTTCCCCATTCTCCTATCTCCTATAATTTCAATGTCATTTTTGGAAGTTCTTTCCTTTTTCCTCAATCACCTTTCCAAAGATAATCAACAACTTACAAATGAATACAAGTATATATAAATATATAAATATATTTTTTCACCTTACTCCGCTCCGCCCGTACTCTTTCACACATTTACACATAAGTACGTTTGTAAAAATCGCCTAACTCTCTAATAATGTATTGCGGTTACTCAACATTTACTTATATCTCTATATTGATTGTTTTACAATAAATTTTAAATGTTAGCGAAAATCATTCTCACTTTTATTAATTAAATTTAACGACCTCGCCTTCTTTTCCTTGCCCTCGGGGATCGCACGTGGTCTAATCCCGAGTTAAAGGGATTAAGTTCCTTGACTTGAATTAGGACCGACGATCGCACTGCTCGTGGAAAAAGGTGTTATAGCGTCTTTTCGTTGACCCATATTCCAGAGCCATAAAAAAAAAAGTGCATTTTGACTCGCAGCATGCGCCTCGGTGCGTATACCTGCGAGACACTGAATACGTCCTTTCATACCCCCTCCTTCTCATTCCTTTCTAATTTACACGAAAAACCTTCGGGGTTTGGACGTAACATTATTATTTAAAATTGATTTTTCTGCTTTTCTAAAATATATTGTTTATATATTTAAGAATATTAGATCCTTAAATTAATTTTTATACAAAAGTAAGTAAAATACCCCAGAGAAATAATTATATACATATGGACATATTTTATATATAATCATATATAAAATATGTCAATATGTATATAATATATAACATATTATAATAATAACATATATATATATATAATAACATATATAATATATATATAACATATTTTATATATAATTGTATATAATATATAACATATTTTATATATAATTGTATATAAAATATGTCAATAATTATATATAATTATATAATTATATATAATTGCATATATAATAATTTTATATAAACATTTTTTTTCGGGCCTTCAAAATACATTTTATTTACTTTCATCTCGGAGCCTTTGGGTCGTCTTTAAGGGGATCCTGTAGTGGAAATCGAACTCATATGAGGTCGATAAAACAGATTTTAGTTCTATAATATAATATGTTTACGTTCCAGAGTCAATATGATAATTCATGACACAGAAAATGTCGATAATACCGACATTTTTATTCCGTTTCCTGCATTATCATATTAGCTCAGAAGCTATCGCACACAAGATGATATAGCTGGGCTGCGTTCAGAAACGTCACCCGAATACACTAGGGTGTTATTTTATCCTTGTTTACGTCTAATGAACGATAAAGATAGATTGACACTTGTAATACAAATCTGCTCTGTAGTAATATAAATTTATTTCTTATACCAAGCTCGTACGCTTGTAATTGTCGCTTCAGAACTCAAACATAAAATCTTACTCTCTAGGCACTAACGCTCTCGCGCAACCCCCTTTCCTCTCTGCTTACAGCGCCACCAGCGTTGCCGCTCTGTCGGCCACCGCTAGTTCCAACGTTCCGGTACTACTCATCAACTTTCTGCTGGCCGTTAAAGCATACGATGTGATTGATCCGCTTGACTTTGCATTTCGTCCCACACTCGGCCATACTGACCCTTCAGTCGTCCTCGACTTCCTCTGAAAAATAAGGCATCGTTAGTTCTGCCCTGACGTTTTCCTTGAGCGGGGATCGTTTTTGATATTTCCATCTCTGTCACATAAGCAAGACAATATCCCGCGACCGTCGCGGTGTAATGAAATGCCAGGCCACATTGCATCTCACGGGATTAGGTGAGTCAGTTCCACGGATTCCCCCTTCTCAGCAGACCAGCAACTGATGCCAGACCGAGGTTCCGGCCTGGAGTCCTGGCCTCCGCCAACAGTTCACAATAGCACGAAGTGACCACTCTCGTACGCGGGAACCTGCCGACTCGGCCTTTTGCCTCTTAAATCAAACATGAAGCCACTTCACTCACCAGGCTTGTTGCGCAGTATCAAACGTGACCCATTTCCGCAAGCTATTCGCAGCTACTATACTCCTGGAGTTCGGAGACTTCTTCAGATCCCGAAGATCCTGCACCTCATAACGGTCGTTAGGCAGCGCCGCTACTATTCTGTAGGGCCCCTTTGCTTTGGCAGCCAACTTCCTGCTTTCGTCCGTCGAGGGAGGGGTGGAAGTCACCATCACAACGTCTCCCACAGTGTATTGAGGGGCCTTGTATCTACGCATGTCAAAACCCTTCTTCTGCTCCGCCTGCTCTGAGTCCGTAGCTGCCTTAGCCTGTCTCCTGAATTCCCTTAGACTTACTTCATCCAGAATGTCCTGAATCCTGGATAGCAATTTGGCATCCGCCGGGCTGTAGGATTTATACCCCAGCAGTAAGTGGAACTCATTCTGGTGGTTCGATTTGACGTGCAATTTATTGCACTTTGAACCTTCTTCACGTACTCATCCCAGCGGTTTTCTGGTTGACCAGCACACGTTGCTGCTAGCGAATTCAATACGATGTAATTCATCCGCTCGCACTGCCCGTTGGCTCGGGGCGTTGCTACAGCATTCAATACATGCTTAATTCCATACTCTATGCAGAAAGCCTTAAACATATGAGAAGTGAAAGCGCTACCCCTGTCACTAATTATACGTGATGGCACTCCAAATATTGCGAACAACTGATTTAACCTTGACTACGTCTTTGGCTGACGTGCTTCTCATAGGCTTCAGAACGCAAAATTTCGTGAACCCATCAATGATCGTTAGGATGTGGGTATGTTTACGTTTGCTGCGTACAAACGGACCAATGTGATCAAGGTGAATTGTATGAAACGGGATGGCCACCTTTACAATTGGATGCAAGAATCCGAACTTTCGACCACTAGTTGCTTTATAATAGAGATAATTTAGGCAGGCCTTGACATACTTGGATACAAATTTCCTCATTCCCTTAAACCAGTGATTTTCTCTAATCCTTTCTAGAGTTTTATCTAACGCAAAGTGGCCCTGATCATCGTGACACAGCTTCACGTTGAATCGCGCCATTCGTGGCACCACCCATTTATTTCCCTTATCCGTTTCGCGGAATACTAAGCCTCCCTTTAATACATATTTCTCGAAATACTGTTTGGTATCCGGTCTTATTTCTCCTGATTCGAGTATTTTTCATATAACTTCGATATTAGAATCCTGCACCTGCGCTACCTTTATCTCGCTTTCTGTGATATCAACTGCGTAGCATTCTAACGGATTTCGACTTAAATAGTCTATATGAGCTCCTTGAGCACCCGGCCTACAAATTATTTCAAAGTCGAAATCCTAAAGATACACTCATCGAGCAACTCGAGGTTGGATGTCCCTTTTATGTCGCCGTAGCCCTAATTGCAGTACAATCGATCACCACAGCGAATTTGATGTCTAGTAAATATACGCGGAATGCTTTTAACGCTGCCACCACTGCTAATGTCTCAAGATCATAAGAATGGTATTTCTGTTCCTCCACCGATGTCTTACGACTATAATACGCGACGACTCGTCTTGTTTCGCCGTCCTTCTGAATTAACATAGCCACTAACCCTAGTGAGCTAGCGTCCGTATGCACCTCGGTTTCTCGCGAAGGATCGTATAGTGTCAATACGGGCCTACCCGCCAAAATCTCCCTCATTTCTCTTACTGCATGAGATTCCTTCTCGCCCCACGTCCAAGGGACATCCTTTCTTAATAAATTTGTCAAGAGGGCCGTCCTTTGAGTAAAATGGGGAATAAATTTCCTAAAGTATCCAGCTAAGCCTAAAAACTGCCTCACTTGTTTGATGTTGTGAAGCTCTGCTGTTTTCAAAACTGCCTCAACTTTATGCGTACCTGGCCTAACTGCCTCACTGGAAATTTTCCGACCTAAATAGTCAATCTTTCTTTGAAAGAACCTGCACTTTGTTAAGTTGAGAATCAAATTGCTTGCCTCTAATATTTTCAACACTCTCTCTAACTTTTCATACACCTCTTTGTTAGACGAAGCTGTTATCAGAATATCGTCGATGTATACCAGAGCATTCCCCTTCAAAACTTTATTTATGGTTTTTTGAAATACAACGGGAGCGTTTGCGAGGCCGAATGGCATTCTCAAAAATTCCCACTGTCCGTCTGGAGTGATAAACGCGGTAAACTTGACAGATTCAGAGTGCATCGGAATTTGATAAAACCTCGATTTCAAATCAAGCGATATAAAGGTGGTTCTATTTACCAACTGATCAATTTGGTCATCTATTATGGATAACGGATAATTTATACGCTTCGTGATTTTATTGAGTCCCTGATAATCAATCGCGAGACGGGTTTCATCGTTCTTTTTACGCACTAACACCACGCGGCTAGCGTAAGGTGATGTATTATCTCGAATTATCCCATTCCTCTCTAAGTCGTCTACTATCTCTTGAACTTTATTCCGATTAGCCTGAGACATCCGATAAGGTCTGCGATATACCGGTTCGTCATTAGTTAATTCTATCTTCATTTCTCCGGCAGTAGTACATCCCAACTCGCTTATGTTAACCGCAACATTCTTCCTATATTTGTTTAACAAGAGGCATAATCGCGACAAGACTTCCGGATCAGATTCGTCGCAATTTATCTCCGATTTCTCGATCGGCTTCAGTGCTACTGTTGATACCAGGTTTACCTCGTTGACACCCGCATCCGATGTCGGTTCGTTGACCGTGAACGTCACCCCACTTGCATTAACCAACGCGATGCTACCTACTCTACCTAGCACGTCCCGACCGATTATTATTTCACTAGTAAGTTCGTCATCTCGTACGACAAAGACTTTTATCTCGAACAGAATGTCATCTATATATACCCTCAACCTAGTGTACCCTAAAGGGATAACTATAATTCCGTTGAACCCAGATAGGGTTTTACTCGTTTCCTTCAATTTCAAACTAAAGTGTCGGGCTACTCTTTCCTGAATGATAGAGCGCAGTCACTTCCTAGGTCTACTAAACACTCCCTATACTCCTCTTCCACACGACAACATTTAACAGGTATGACTACTGATTGAGTCTCGACTTCCATAACCTGTAATGGACCTGTCCATTCCGTAACTAGTCATGCTTTTCCTTCGACCTTTTCTTTATTTTTCTTCTTGAAACATTCAAAATCTGAGTGCCCTAAAAATCCACAGAATCCGCATCTTACCCTTTTCTCTGTCGGAACAGCGGGTTTCGTAGACGTACTAGCCTCAATCTGTCTCGTTTCCTCGCAAGAAAGTTCGGGACAATCTATTTTCTTATGACCCGGTTTCCTACAATTAAAGCAATAGCCCGGATGTCTCGACCTTCCTTCGTGACCTACATACCTTGTTGCGGAAACTCCTTCTGTTCTTTCGAATCCTTTAACGCTTTCTAATCCTACGCAGCGGAAACGTACTCAAACATTGATACTCGGCTAGTGTTTTGTTCTTGGGCGCTATTACGTTCATACGAATGTTGTCATCATGGATTCCGTGCACTACCAACTCGACTACTTTGATCTCGGGAATATCGAGTTTTAGTTTGTTTATGCGTTTGACCTTCTCAAATGAATATGTCTGTAAATCCTGACTCGGCAAACTCTTAAGAGAAGCCGCTGTTTCAAACATGCCGAAATTCTCATCACCTGGAAACTGTCTCACAATGGCTACGGCAAATGCCTCCCAACTGACGGGCGTATTGCGAAGACCATCATACCATGCTTTCGCATTTCCTCGCAACTTCAGTGTTGCTAAATATAATTTATGCGTATCACCCCGAACATACTGATCTTCTCCAACCATTCCGCTGCGGATAAGTCTTTTGTTTCAGGATCAAATTCCGGCAATATTTTTTCATTGATGTATCGATGGGATTTTTTTGTACTCATGTGCATTATCCCTGCAAGCACCTCAGTTAGTCTCGCGAAATCGGACTCACTACGCGTCTGGCTACATTGCTCGGGTGCCCATTAACTAGTCTTCCGTACGTGCGACCTAGATCTCGATCTGTCTCGCCGACTGCGACGTGTGTCGGACGTAGATCGATCACGACTGCGACACTTCGACATCGTAGATCTCCTGCTGTGATTCTCATTGTCGCTAAGGTGCATCCGGGACGTACTCTTACTACGAGACCGCCTTCTTCCGAACACCATCTTGAATATAAATCTAGTTTTTGTGTACTTCCCTTTATTCTTCGTTCTCTCGTTAAACGCACAATTTGCTCGTTAACAACGTATCGGACCGCGCCGGCACGTGCGTATATCTCACTTCTGATCTGTAATAATACAAATCTACTCTGTAGTAATATAAATTTATTTCTTATACCAAACTCGTACGCTTGTAACTGTCGCTTCAGAACTCAAACGTAAAATCTTACTCTCTAGGCACTAACGCTCTCACGCGACCCCCTCTCCTTTCCGCTTACAGCGCCACCAGCGTTGCCGCTCTGTCGGCCACCGCTAGTTCCAACGTTTCGGTACTACCCATCGGCGCTCTGCTGGCCGTTAAACCATACGATGTGATGACATTTCGTCCCACTTTAGCGTAGATCAAATAGGTGATGTTTTTCAGGCCTGCATATGCAGAGCATGAGAGTGTCTAGACCAACAAGCAAATTATGTAAATCAATATTATATAAGTCAATCGCCTTTAGCTAGATACTTAGACGGTCTTATTTACCGCGCGATAAGATGCGATGCGATAGCCAATCATTATTTCGCTCTTATGGAAAAATCGTAAACTGATTGGCTATCACGTCGCATCTTGCCGCGCGATAAGCCTTGCCACATTCAGTATGCAGGAGTCATATACGGCTATGTTATTTTGTGTGCGAGCCCTTAGAACTATCGCATAAAAGGTGCATTCCACTTGGTACTTACACGCTCGTGAACAATTAATTTGCTCTTGTTTTTGATAAATAAAGGATAAAAAAAAGATAAAATGATTTCGAAAGCGTTGCAAGTGTCAAGTGAAACACAACCAAAATGACATAGGTGCTTATGCATAGCGTAAGACCGTCTGRGYCAATGAGCWTCCAGCATAAAGTCGCTATATTGATTTACATAATATGATTATTAGTCTAGACGATCTCATGCTCTGCATACGCAGCTATGTTATTTTGTGTATGACAGCACACTCTTATTCTCGAAAAATATCGCATATAAAAATCTTATAATATATTATAAAATTTTGTATGCGATATACATTCAAGAATAGACTTTCAGGACGTAAGCATGTATTAGAAATACAAATGCAATATAACATACACATGCAATAATGTCACTTTTGCATGCCCATTACTCTAAGTCAGGACATAAACATACAGCCATGATCAAAAAATAACCAGAATTTATTCTTAAAAAGGAATGTTTAATCTTTAAAATTCAAATTGTCCCTTTCAAAATAATCCCCGTCGGCTTTGATGCACTTGTGCCAGCGTTTGATCCACTCCTCGAAGCATTTCTGGAAATCGATTTTTTGTATAGCCATTAGTGCCTCCAGCGATTTTTGCTTTATTGCCTCCACACTCTCAAAACGGATTCCTCGTAGTGGTTCTTTGAGTCGATCGAATAGGATGAAGTCACATGGTGCCAGATCAAGTGAATTGGGCGGTTGTTGAATGGTATTCATGCTGTTTTTGGCATGAAACTCACGAATAATCAACGTTGTTCAATTCTTTTATCCATTGTAAAAATCGCCGCGAAACAAAAAGTTGATGTAAACAAATCGCTGTCCTAATGATGAGCTGTTAAGCTGAAACTGGGCATGAATATCAGTAACTTTGCTGCCGACGTGATGCACACAAAAAAATTCAAAACTGATAAGTCGGCGAAGTTTAAATTAAAAATTCCGGTTAATTTTGGTAGTATGCAATACATATATCCTTCCTGAGGATATTATATATACAGAGTGTCCCATTTTAATGTACCACCCTAAATAACTTTTTTATTTTTGATCTTAGAAAAARATGTTTCAGACAAAAGTTGTATGGCTTTGAGGKGGACATTACATGGTGTTATTAGTTTGACCTCCAATAGTTACTTGAAGGTCACGTAAAGGTTACTTACAATTTTTTAAATGGAATCGCCTACTGTTTATTGCACATTCTTGTA
>JANQDE010000528.1:17762-34647 GCA_037157785.1 Cephalotes varians
AGCGTGGGAGCGTGGGTGCGTGAGCGCGTCCATCCGTCCGTCCGTCCGTCCGTCCGTCCGCGCGTGGACGCATGGGCGCGTGGGCGTGTCCATCCGTCCGCGCGTGGCAGCGTGGGAGCGTGGGCGCGTGGGAGCGTGGGAGCGTGGGAACGTAGGCGCGTGGGCGCGTGGACGCGTATGTGTATGCGTGTGTGTAATCTCCTCCATGCGCGACCCGAAACTGGCAGAGGTTTGAACTAGAACGCTAGCGCTTATCTAGCGACAAAAATTGGAACCGTACAAAGTCGACGACGACGACGTTAATAATGGTAATAATAATGACGTTTCTTAATGTAAAATTACTTAAAATCTGACTTTGCATCGCAATATCTCCGCTCGTAGTGCATGCAGAGAAAAAATGAAAACACTTTATTATATAATTCGTACCCAAGCTATCGATTGAGCCTATTTAGAATTTGATCGGTTCAGTCGTTTTTTAGATATAAAAATCTCAGGTGCTCGCATCTCGCCGGCTCGCGTAAAGATACACGGTAGCTTCTCGGGCGTCGTATATCTCTCGATATCGCTTGATATACTTGACACCCGAGACACTACCATGTCTCCTGATATTCTTCTAGATTTATCGTGGATCTAAAAGTTTATTCCAATCATAGGTAATAATCATTAAGCGCTCACTCAACTGTTGAATCCGCTGAATGCACCCATTGGGTGCATCCAGAAGAGGAATCGCTCACTGAGAGCTCAATGAGCTCTTGCATTTGATTGGCCTATATTTTTAGAGCTAATGAAATACGCTAATCAGATACAAGAGCTCACTGAGCGCTCAGTGAGCGGTTGCGCTTCTGGATGCACCCATTGTCTCCGTTCAGCAGAGAAAGCAGCTTAGTAAGCGCTTTGCGCTGATTGGATTATACTTTTAGATCTAAATTGAGATAGGACTATTCTTATAGATCTAAAAGTATAATCCAATCAGTGCAAAGCGCTTACTAAGCTGCTTTCTCTGCTGAACGCAGTCATTGGTCACGTTCAGCAGACTCATCTGTTGCGGAGCAGATCCGTGAGCGCTCGCTGCTATTGGATGATCTAAAAGAATACACCAATACACCATAGGGGTAGTTTTCACCTTCCTTAGGGGTGCATATAGATACTATTGGGAGTTACACCCATTCCTAGCCTCAAATCGTATAGTAYCAAAATAAATATTCATATAAATTTTATGCAAGAACACTGTCTAAAAAAATCTTGATAATTCACCCCGTTTTCACCCCATTTTAGGGGTTGTTTTTAGTTTTATTGAAGGGGTTGAATTTAGTTTTTATTTTCGACATCAGACATTCGAATTCAGCGTTGAAAAATACATCGGAAATGTATATTTGCACTACCGTGTCAAAAAGAGTTGAATTTCGTGATTGAAAGGGTAGTTTTCATYCTCCTTAGGGATGCACATGGATACTATACTATTGGGGGTTTCGCTCATTTTTGACCTGAAATCGTATAGAATCAAAATAAATATTCATTAAATCTGATGCACGAACACTGTTTAATGCACATGTGTTGATAATTTACCCCATTTTCACCCTATTTTACGGGTTGTTTTTAGTTTTTTTTATTTTTTGACACCAGATTCGTATTCAGCGTCGAAAAATATATCGGAAGCACATAATCGCACTTTTATGTCAGACAGAAGTGAATTGCGTGACTGAAAGGGTTAATTTAGATCTAAAAGTATAATCCAATCAGCACAAAACGCTTATTAAACTGCTTTTTCTGCTGAACGTAGCCAATGACTCCCAAAAGCGGAACCGCTCACTGAGCGCTCTGGATGCTCCCATTGTAGTTAAATGATAGCTCTACATGTCAAAAATAAGCAATATTTATAATTTTTTTCGTTTTTTTTTTGTATAAAGTCGCTTCTTTCATTGCTTCTTTCATTTTTGTGCGTACTTTAATTGTGTACAAGAATTTTGCAATTCTGTAAAGCTAATTAAAAAATTACTTAAAATAAAAAAATATCGGTAACGGGCTTAAGTTAGCGGCACACGATGTTTGTTTTCCTGCTACAATTGAACCAAACAGAAGGTAGAATTTCTAGTAATTTACTAAAACGCAAGCAATCCAATAAAGCGATGTCTACAATGAGATTTTAAGCCGTAAGAAATTGACCAATCACAATCGAATACGAGGAGAAAAATTGATTATGGTTGGTTAATTTCTTACAGCTTAAGTCTTAAAATCTCATTGTAGACATCGCTTTAGGCAAATAAGCATCGTGTGCCGTTGGCTTTAGACAAGCACGAAACTCATTGAAGGATCAGTATTCGGAAAATGATATTTTATTTATTGATCAAATTAGTGAGGGAACAGGATTACATTATATGTTAAACTTCAGAAATACAAACTAAAATTCTTGGCAAAATTAAATCAACATAAATCGAATTGTAGAATTTTAAGTAAAATCATCACAAGATATTCATACATTAAAAACCGTTTATTTGAAATGAGCGTTATTAATTCTTCTTTTTGTAAATGTGGCGAATTAACTCAATAATTAATCACATTTTGTGAACATATTCTTTATATATATTGCTTAGAAATCTTGAATTGTTTAATTCATTTTCGATTAAATACCTTATCGGTAATTTGAATAAAAGAATAATTACCATTATATTAGAATTCGCTGAAACTTCCTGTAAAATATTAGATATTAGTGTATAAAACTAATAGAAATTTTCATTGATCCCTATTCATAAAACTGGAAAATAATGAGAAGATAAGAAGTTAATTTAGCAACCATGTTATATGGAAAATAAGAGGATTTTAATTGATCTGAATCTACGACTGAACTTCTGGCTAATTAAAGTCTAATATTTGATGCCAGAAAATGGTACAGTGACTGGTTTCAGTTAGATATCCATGGACTAAAAAGAAGTAGACCCAGCATTAGAGCTAAGATATGTGCTGCTTTCCAGATGCAAAAATTGAAAAACTACAAATTTTTTAATTCTATATAAAATCAATTAATTAATCAATCAGACTTAAAAAATATACGAAATGTGAAAAATTGTAAAAACAAATTCTTACTTTCGATAATCAGTTACTATTTTTGAAGATTGTTGCATTATATATCTTGCAAAAACAAGTAAGTTAATCTCATTTTTCGACTGTACGCCCTGCCGTGTTTTATCGGTATAAAATTCTACAGTTTATGTATATTATATGCTGAATATAATACATGAATATAATGATTGATATATTTGATCATCGAAATGACGGTAATTATCTAATTGCTAAAGATATTAGGAACTTTCTCCATATAATCAAAAAGTAATAAAAAGTTTCAGAATATAAAATATAAACAATCGTGTATAAAAGGACTTAAAAAATATATTTTCTTTATTTTATCTATTTTTTTGCTGCCGAAATGCTTTAAATACAGTTTTTACAAGACATTGTTCTAATAAAGGACGTATATCCTTATGAATCTTGCTAAAAAGATCCATGGAACATTGAATGATATCCACATCAATGCTGCCTATCATAAACATTTCAGAAATTTGGCTGTGCTGTGAAAGAGCAGCTTGTACGATAATTCCATGATTTGTGCCTGGAGCAGCCTTTGTGGAACAAAAAGTTTCTTCTGTATCTGTTGGGTCTACTAGATATGTCCTATCGTATACACCCTGTCAATGTAAAATTTGTTATATATTGTCATTACTTAATTAAAATTCTTATAATTGCTTACTCACAATAGTGGATGCAGTAACTAAACCAAACATCGGTACTCCAGCGTTTGCCAAAGCTAGACTAGCTGCCATTATTGCCGCAGCCAACGCAGATCCCCCGTTATCAAGGACTGTTGCATAGATGTCAACTTGGAAATTAGGGAACTCTTGCTGAAATAAAAGTGCATGGACATTGACAATTAAGATATATTTTTGAAATTGTATTATCAATTTCACAATTCTCTGCACATTGTTATAAGAAAAAAACTCTTGCTGAAAAAAGATTGGACATGTACCAGACACACTGCTGGCTCCAAAGCCCTTTGCAATATCAAACTATACTCCTTTTCCTCTGTATCTTGCTGATGCAATTTCCGTTTACAATGAGAGAAAGGTGCAAATTTGAATTCGCAAAACAGTTCTCCTTGCACACAGTAGCCAGTTTTATTCGGTATCTCTCTAGGATCAAATACTGAGCAGACAACCTTAGTGTCACCCATTTCGATATATGCGGAACCTTTTGCTTGACTAACTATGCCTGTTTTTAGAACTATCAACAAAGAATTTAGAACTATCTCTTTTATATGTATTTCTAATAAGAGATCTAATTCTTTAATTCTTAATAACTTCAACCAAATTCAACTAATAGAATTATTTAAGATAAAAATTTATAACTAATTAATTGTTTAATTTAATTTTTGTTTCTATTGAACAAAAACGTTAATAATTTTAATCACATTGATAAAATACTGTAAATATTGTTTTGCAATTAATAATTGTTAATTAAGTTAATCAGATTTTAATCGAAATCGCCCTGAGCTTGTAACATAACCTTAATCTTACATATATTTCTAAGCTCGTTATTTGAGCGGCCCTCATGTCTTTTCGGGGCATTAGGTTGTATTTCGTTATGTTTCACTTCAGAATGAATATAAATATCATACGATGTAGAAGCGTCTGGTCCATTAATACGTTTCTGGTCGACCGACATTGTTCTTTTATTTTTTAGATGATAGGGGCCGGAGCCTCTGAAATATAATAATAATACTGGAACGTGCACGGGCGCTAATGTCGTGAAATGATTGCATGGTCTACAATGGCTGCGTTCAGCAGAGAAAGCAGTTTAGTAAGCGCTTTGTGCTGATTGGATTATACTTTTAGATCTAAATTGAGATAGGACTATTCCTCTAAATCTGAAAATATAATCCAATCAGCGCAAAGCGCTTACTAAGCTGCTTTCTCTGCTAAACGCAGCCATTGAGCAGTAGCAGTATGGATGAGGCTGCAAGAGTAAGAAATTGATCAATTACAATCAACTATTCTTCTTACATTCGATTGTGATTGGTCAATTTCTTACTCTTACAGCCTCATCCATACTGCTACTGCTCATTGTAGACAGAGAGAAACCTGAGAGCGGCCATCCCGGCCTTTTTCGTAGGACCGTCAGAATTCCCGTACACCAGCGCACCTAGTTCCATTTTAGCGTGTATGGTACTACGTACCGCATGTTGCCGATAAAATCGTCCCTTCGAAAATGGATGTGGTGCGAGTCCGTGCTAAGAGATGCCATGGTGGGGGGTTCACATCTATATCTGATTGGCAAGTTCTTAGCACGGACTCGACGGGTGAATTCGTTTAGCGTCGTCTACAATGAGTAGTAGCAGTATGGATGAAGCTGTAAGAGTAAGAAATTGACCAATCACAGTCGATTGTAAGAAAAATAGTTGACTGTGATTGACTACGTTTACACGTTACCCTATATCGGTTTTAATAAAACCCGTAGTTCTAAGACTGACCAATTACAACAATTTTTCAGAAGAATGGAGTGGTTGTGATTGGTTAGTCTTAGAACTACGGTTTTTATTAAAACCGATATAGGGTAACGTGTAAACGTAGTCATTGGTCAATTTCTTACTCTTACAGCCTCATCCATACTGCTACTGCTTATTGTACACGACGCTTTTATGCAATCACTGCTGCAGAAAGTATTATTTTATCTTTGTTTACGTCCAATGAACAATGAAGATAAAATGATACCCTCTGCAGCAGTGACTGCATAAACGAATTCACCCTTTATCTTTGTTTACGTCCAATGAACAATGAAGATAAAATGATACCCTCTGCAGCAGTGACTGCATAAACGAATTCACCCTATAAAGAGGATCTTCTTCTTCTTCTTCCTGTGGATTTCAGACCGACAAGATCGGTCTCTGTACCACGCTTTATCGCTCGTTAAAAATTGGACTAAGGCCCGGTGTCCACGATGCAAGAAATTGGTCCAAGATCTTGAACGGAGAGAGGATTAACCAATCGCATTTGAATTCGGTCTTGATCAATGCGATTGATTAATCTTCTCTCCATTCAAGATCTTGGACCAATTTCTAGCATCGTGGATACAGGGTCTTAACTTAACCATTCTAGTAACTTTGCAGGATTCCAACTGAAACAGCGGGTGCTTACGACAAATAAAGATACAATTTCATGTGCTACTGAAAACGAGCGATTGAAGCGACAGATTTGTCGCTCGTATACCAGCGGCTATAATTTTGTAGTTTGAACCAGTTCAACTACAAAGTGATATCACTCAAACGCTGATACTGCTGCTGATAATGCTGCCGCACCGTGTCGATCATGTATATCGAGAAAGACAATCTTACGAATCTGGAACTCAGGAATCAGGATACATGTTATGGAACTTCTTGGAATGGATTCCGATCAGAATTATTCCATTTTCCCTAAAAAACACAATAGAAATTTAGGAAATAATTGAACAATTTCGATCGGAATTTCTGAAAAGTTTCATAATACGTGCTCAGGATGTGAGGCGATATGACACAATGCACAAGAATAGGCTCTTTCAAAAAATTATTGCTTGATGCAACACCAAAGCGAGGCAAAAACGTCCGCCCCATACAGTCGAACGACTTTATTGAAATAATATTGAAATATCAATAATTTATAAACGCAAAATTTGTCTCGTAATTCCGTCGCTTCTACTTTCAATTCTGTTGCTTCTACTCTTTTTCATGTATAAAAATTATCGCTATATAGTTCAGCGATAGAAGCCATCACGATCCTATTTTGTCGCTCAAACGATCGGTTTCAGCGGCTCGTGAAAATGTACCTTAATAGGATCACTGATCGGACCGAGCAGTGATACTCATTCAATAATTTTCTAAATTCCCCTAGAATCTAGGAAAAATCCGGAATCCAGATCCGTGCTGTTTTAGCAGTGATCGGATTAGGGTGCTGTCTCATGACGCGTATTGCTGTACGCGCGTATTCGCATATCAAAGTTTCGACCAATCGCTGATGTTCCGCCGTTTTACGTACGCGTCAATTTTGTTCTACAGTAGAACAAAATTGGCGCGTACGTAAAACGGCGGAACATCAGCGATTGGTCGAAGCTTCGATACGCGAATACGCGCGTACAGCAATACGCGTCATGGGACGGCACCCTTAGGCCGGTTCTATAGTAGAGTCGTAAGTCGTATGCCGCAAGAAATTGATCAATCATAGTCAAATGTGAAAAGAATAGTCGATTATGATTGGTTAATTTCTTGCGGCTCACGACTTGCGACTCTATTGTAGAACCGGTCTTAGATTAGCAGCATCCATCGAACAAACGAGTAAACCGAATATCTCTCCGTATAAAATCCAAAAGTTGTAATAACAATATAGAAGAAGAATACATAGTTATTGTTCTAATAATTAATATCGCTGTTTGTCTTATTAATGTATATTAAAAACCAAATGTTTTGTAATATAAAATTGTAGAAGGAAAACAAAAATACTATTATAAATCCTAACCTTACTTTATTTTAATCCTTTGTTTAAGCAAAGTCAAATAAAATATTTACATAAATAACTTTAATGTTAGGTTAAAAGATTACAAATCTACGAAATTATATATTTTATATATATATATATATATGAAAATATAAATGAAACATAATAATAACTAAATAATTTTATAGTATATATACTAAATTGATTTTGCCCTATATCTTCACATGGATTCATAATTTCGTAGATTGGTAGATTTTTAGCCCGAAGCACGGTTCTACAATAGAGTCGCAAGTCGTAAGTCACAAGAAATTGATCAATCACAGTCAAATGTGAAAAGAATAGTCGATTATGATTGGTTAATTTCTTGCGGCCTACGACTTACGACTCTATTGTAGAATCGGCCTAAGGGCTATCGCACACAAAATGACATAACTTGCATATGCATAACATAAGATCGCTGAACTAATGAACGTCCAGCATAAAACCGCCATATTGATTGGCTGTGCTTTATGCTGGACGTTCATTGGTTCAGCGGTCTTATGTAATCACTGAAATATAATAATACTGGAACGAGCGCGACCCTATGAATAAGTGTGATCTGAGAGAGAGCATCCAAGGTGGTATCTTTAGCCTTCTTTAAGCTATACTACGCATGTGTGGTAAACGATAGTGGGGATCGTACAGTCTCGTTTATAAAAGATGTTTACATGTATCCAATAAACGTTAACAATGAAACTTTTGACCCGATTGTACTAAAAAGAGACAAAGATACCACTTAGGACCCTCTTTGTCATTTCACGACACTAGCGCCCGCGCACGTTCCAGCAGAGAAAAACCTTGAAAGAACTTGCCAATCAGATATAGATGTGAACCCCCCACCATGGCACCTCTTAGCACGGACTCGACGGGTGAATTCGTTTAGCGTCGTCTACAATGAGTAGTAGCAGTATGGATGAAGCTGTAAGAGTAAGAAATTGACCAATCACAGTCGATTGTAAGAAAAATAGTTGACTGTGATTGACTACGTTTACACGTTACCCTATATCGGTTTTAATAAAACCCGTAGTTCTAAGACTGACCAATTACAACAATTTTTCAGAAGAATGGAGTGGTTGTGATTGGTTAGTCTTAGAACTACGGTTTTTATTAAAACCGATATAGGGTAACGTGTAAACGTAGTCATTGGTCAATTTCTTACTCTTACAGCCTCATCCATACTGCTACTGCTTATTGTACACGACGCTTTTATGCAATCACTGCTGCAGAAAGTATTATTTTATCTTTGTTTACGTCCAATGAACAATGAAGATAAAATGATACCCTCTGCAGCAGTGACTGCATAAACGAATTCACCCTTTATCTTTGTTTACGTCCAATGAACAATGAAGATAAAATGATACCCTCTGCAGCAGTGACTGCATAAACGAACCCATAGTATAACTTCCTTCTCTATCTACTAAAGCCTGATTGGTTATTGTTGCTCTGCAGAGCTATTGCAATCAGCGGTCCAGTTCTGTATGTCGATCGTAATTAGTCAATTTTTTAGGACTATCGCACACAAAATGACATAACCTGCATATGCATAACATAAGACCGTTGAACCAATGAACGTCCAGCATAAAGTCGCCATATTGATTGGCTATGCTTTAGACGTTTAAGGCCACTGAAATATAATAATACTGGAACGAGCGCGGGCGCTAGTGTCGTGAAATGACAAAGAGGGTCTTAAGTGGTATCTTTGTCTCTTTTTAGTACAATCTGGCCAAAAGTTTCTTTGTAACGTTTATTGGATACACGTAACCGTCTTTTATAAAACGAGACTGTACGATCCCCACTATCGTTTACCACACATGCGTAGTATAGCTTAGAGAAGGCTAAAGATACCACCTTGGACGCTCTCTCTCGGATCACACTTATTCATAGGGTCGCGCTCGTTCCAGTATTAGCTGTATTCGTTTTACCCTATGGCTTAGCTCTTTTTGAGTCAGCTCAGTGGATTAGATAAAGGTAAATGTATCGTTTATCTTTATCTAATCCACTGAGCTGACTCAAAAAGAGCTAAGGCCTTGTGTACACGATGCAAGAAATTGGTCCAAGATCTTGAACGGAGAGAGGATTAACCAATCGAATTGATCAAGTGACCGAATTATTCAAATACGATTGGTTAATCCTCTCTCCGTTCAAGATCTTGGACCAATTTCTTGCATCGTGTACACAAGGCCTAAGCCATAGTATAAAACGAATACAGCTATTATTATATTTCAGTGGATATAACCAGATATATAACTCATCTAGGTATATCTAGGGATAATCGAAATAATTCCGATCGGAATCCATTCCGACTTGTTCCATGATATCGTTTTCCCAGTGAAAAATGATAGTGGGCTGTGGTCTGTATGTCTGTGGTTTTGTTTTGATATAGCCCATAAAACCATGAAAATGGAGTAAAAAAAAAAAAAAAAGAAACAGATAAAATCCGCGAGTTATTATTGCAAACAACGTATATACGTGTAAGGAGAAGATATTCTAGTCTAAGGTATCCAGCGAAACAGCGAACAGTAAAATGGATGAGGCTAAATTTCTGAAAAGGTAAGATGAGGTAATCGCCTCTGCATCTGTTCAATTATGTCAGTTGTCTGTCAAACATGTATGATTCTCGCACGAGTATCACTCTCAAAATGCTCAGTACAAATTATATGAATCTCACGTGAATGTTTCATGAAATTAAATTATAACAACAAATTTATACAATTCTCATGTCGACATTTAGAAAGGTAAGATCTGGAACATTGGATGTTCATCCAACAGAGAAAGCTTTGGTAGTAAATTACGATGTCGAGGCATTGATATTGGGAGAATTGGGAGATCCTATGCTTGGTGATCGCAAGGTACGTTTTTTCCTTATGTAAAGAAATAATTGATTTGAAAGACTTAAGCCTATTATACTTTTATCCTTATATAAAGAAATAATTGATTAAGACTTAAGCACATCATACTTTTTTCTTTGTATACAGGAATGTCAAAAGATTATCAGGCTGAAGAGTTTGAATACAGACACGAATGTTTCTCTTTTGGCTAAGGAGGTAATGGAAAAGTGTTCATTAATACATGAATCCAAATTGCACGAGGTTGAGCAGTTGATTTATTATCTACAAAATCGTCGGACCAATGATATTAACACAGGTAATATAACATTTTTATGTTTGTAAAGGTTCTAGGAGTACTAAACTAGGTTTATTAAATTTATAATTTTCTTAGGTAGCGATAGCAATTCTCAGCCGTCAAGACCGGCATCGTCGAATTCAGTGACCACGGAGAATAGTGGAGAAGTTGAACGTGCAATCATTAGTAACGTCGATAGTTATATTGAATTATTATATGAGGAAATACCAGGCAAGATTAAAGGTTCATCGTTAATTTTACAATTAGCCAGGGTACCTGATAATCTTTTGGAATTGACAAAAAATGGTAATCTTTGTTATGTATATTCATATAAATAATATAAATAGCAATAATTTGATTTATAATGTAGTGAGAAAACATTAAAAATAATTTATTAATCATAATGTTATATTTTTTATTTATACAGAATCATTATTAAGTGCATTAGCGCGAGTTCTAAGAGAAGATTGGCGGCGCAACATAGAACTGTCTACAAATATCGTTTATATTTTCTTTTGCTTCTCAACGTATAGCCAGTTTCATAATATTGTGCTTGAATACAGAGTAAGCCTATACTGATAAAACTTATGAGGATCAGGGGACTATAACCTTTGGTTGACTATATTTGCATTTCTTTCTTCATGTATAGATCGGTTCTCTTTGCATGGATATAATTGATTTTGAGTTACATCGTTATGACCAATGGAAGGAGGACATGGAGAAACGTCGGAAACAGTTTGAGAACACCACTGGTCTAACGTTTTTCCCAGCGACCAATAATGACAACTGTGATAGAAAGATCAGGATTATCGATGATATTTGGAATATGGAGGGTCCGTTGGATTATGAAGTCAAGAGGCGATCTGCAGAAGTATCTGTAACTGTATCCGACAGTGATATTAAGAAGTTAAAGGAAGAACTTGAAAAAAATCGAAAGAAGTTTAAAAGTTTGACTAAAAAGCAAGAACAATTGCTGCGAGTTGCGTTTTATCTACTTTTAAATATTGCCGAAAATGCTATGGAAGTTGAAAGAAAAATGCGTAAAAAAAATATCATTGGTATGTTGATTAAAACGTTAGACAGAACGAATACAGACTTGTTGATTCTGGTTGTCACATTTTTGAAGAAGCTATCCATCTTTCGTGAAAACAAAGATCTCATGGTAATATTAAATATATCTTATATAAATACGATATAAAAAGAGTATATGTATAATAATATATAATATATAAATATATATATATATATATATATATATTATGTTATATATTAATAATATATTAATAATATATATTAATAATGTATAAATTTATTTGTAATGTATATATTTATTTATTAAATTGATATTTACAGGCAGAAGAAAATATCATAGATAAATTACCGAGGCTTTTACAAAACAATAATGCTGATCTTGTGTTAAGTACTTTAAAATTGTTATTTAATCTTTCTTTCGATGCTAAATTGAGAGCAAGAATGATTAGAGTTGGTATGTTACCAAAATGGATAAAGTTACTTAGTCAAGGTAAATTTGTATTTAAAAAATAAAAGAGATATGCAATTTCTTTTTTAATGTAAAATAATTTATGATTATCTATTCAATGTATTGATCTATATGTTGTTGATATTATATTTATAGCTGATATAAAAAATAAAAGCACAATTGTGGGACTACTCTATCATGCCAGTATGGATGACAAAGTAAAAGCAATGTTCACAAATACAGATTGTATTCCAATGGTACATAAAAATCTATGAATTTATATATAACAAGCTTGAAAGAAATTTACTTCATAACATTTGTACATTTTGTTTAGATAACAAACATGATATTAAATTCAGAGGATGAACATGTAAGATCTGAATTAATAGCACTGGGCATAAATTTAACTATTAATAATAAGAATTCGCAACTGATGGTGGAAAACAATCGTTTGCAAGGTCTCATAAGAATCGCATTTAGAAATCAAGATGCTCTTGTAATGAAAATGATTAGAAACATTTCCCAACACGATTCGACGAAGGAAAACTTCGTCGTGAGTTGAAATATTAAAAATTAGAATTAACATAATAGTCATCATAATAATCATCCTAATTTTTGTTCATATATATTTAATAGGAATTTGTGGGTGATTTTGCAATGGCCTTGACTCAGTCTGATTCTCAAGATTTTGTACTGGAAGTGATTGGCGTATTAGGCAACTTAGAATTGCCTGATTTGGATTATTCTCAAATTATTCAGCGCTGCAATCTTATACCATGGATACGCAATAATCTAGTTCCAGGTATGATCCTTTTTATCTCATATTGCTCTTTTTGTATTTAATAAATAGAGAATAGAATGAGATAATATTAAATCTTATTTTGTTTTTTATATTTGCAGGTAAAGCGCAAGATGATATAGTTCTTGAAATTGTCATATTTCTGGGCACTGCAGCTTATGATGAAGATTGCGCTCGTTTGTTATGTAAAGCTGATATACTTCTCTCTCTTATCGAACTGCTTAAAGGTGTGCATATATTACAGCAAATAAAAAATTATACTATTAAAATCATATTTTTTACGTATTGGGAGACAATCACTATTTTCAATATGTAATATTATTACAGCCAAGCAAGAGGATGATGAAATAGTTTTGCAAATTATTTACGTTTTTTATCAAATTGCAAAACATGATTCAACCCGAGATTATTTGATTCGTGAGACTGGTAATGGTAATATATAATTAATTTTCTCAGTCATCTGTTAAAGATATATAAAACAACATAACAAATTTATATATTGTGAATATATTTAAACTTTCTACAGAAATAAATTGCACAAAATTGTGATATTTGCAGAAGCTCCTGGATATCTAATCGATCTAATGCATGACAAAAATCCTGCAATCAGACAAGTCTGTGATACATGCTTGGATGTAATTGCTGTAAGTAATTGCTAGAAGAATTCACGCGAATATGTTTTCTCGTTTTCATAAATTTGTAAATAACATGTTAAAGATATGCTGATATAATTGCTGAAACAATTTATATATTATAAGAAGTGCCAATTATTCAAATTATCTTAGATATGCGATAAAAATTGGGCGGCTCGCATAAAGGTGGAAAAGTTTAGATCACACAATCAACAATGGCTGGAAATGGTAGAGTCTATCGGAACAGATTCAATCAATCATATGTTACCAGATGATGATGACAGTCTGCCTCCATTTATCGGTGGTGACTTATTAAAACATACTATATTATTTCCCTCTGGTAATATTTATTATATTTTCTTTTTTACGAAATTATTATTCATCACATCTTTATAACAGATTATCATGTTCATATAGGTAACGCAGCATCATTTAATGCGGATGACGGATTTTCTATTATGAAAAATTCATCGGAATCATCTGAAAATCCTAGCCGGCCTGTCAGTAGGTACGTATCCAATGATATATATACAGGGTGTCCCATTTTAAAAGTTGCACCGAAATATTTCTTCAACGAAACATTTTCAGAAAAAATATTTCAGACAAAAGTTGTTTGGATTGAAGGGGAACATAAGAGGGTATCACTGATTTGATCTTGGATGACGTTGTTAAGGACAAGGTTACTTTGAATTTTTTTAATGGAACCCCCAATTTTTCAGTACATATTCTTGTAGCTTACCTCGAGAGCTTTTCAAAACACTATAATAAAGTATTTTTTCATCAAGTACTTTTTGAGTTATAAGGCTTGAAAGTTACAGCACCATCGGTATTAGCATTACCCAAGGTATATCACGTAGGTGGAGGTTGCCCGGTCGCGCGTGTGTGCCTATTGCCAACCAGTGACAAGATCGATGGATTCTTCTGGAAGAATAAAATTGAGCTTCATTCAGATCTTCAAATCAAATGTTCAAAATGTCCATTATTCCGTAAACATAATTGAAGTCTACTTTCGAAGTTTTCTAATACTGATTTCAGTATCTCTGGAGTTATCCCTTCATAAATTCTCTTTATTCTATTTATGTCTGGTGGTCGATGCATTCTCGTAAACATTTTTCGAATAACCCCAGAAGAAAAAATCCAGCGGATTTAAATCTAGTGATCTTGAAGGCCACGGGATTAGTCCTCCTCGATCTATTCAACGATGGCCTATCCGCATAGTACATCTTGGATGATGTGACGATATTGTAACTTTCAAGCCTTATAACTGGAAAAGTACTTAATGAAAAAATACTTTATTATAGTGTTTTGAAAAGCTCTCGAGGTAAGCTACAAGAATAAGTACTGAAAAATTGGGGATTCCATTTAAAAAATTCAAAGTGATCTTGCTCTTAACAACGTCACTCAAGGTCAAATCAGTAGTACCCTCTTATGTCCCCTTTTGATCTAAACAACTTTTGTCTAAAACATTTTTTCTGTAAATGTTTCGCTGAAGAAATATTTCGGTGCAACTTGTAAAATGGGACACCCTGTATATTTGATACAATACTGTAGCATTACCCTGATGAAAATAATTCTCATATTATAATATCTTAATATTTTTAAGAATTTTTCATATTTTAAATTTATGAAGATTTCTGAAAAATATCTTACATTTCTTCAGATTTTATAAGTTTTCTTCGGAAATTATTATAAAAACAGAAATCTTACAGCGAATTAAACACATGCTAAATAATGCATGTTTATGCGCATTGATGCGTATTAAAACTGTTTTACATTGATCTTACATTGATATAAAAATTAAATGTAAATATTTCGAATTATAAAATACATATTTTATTTTATCAAAAAATAGTACAATAAAATGTATTGAGGATTTCGGTTTAATCTGTTTCTATATTTATATTAAACATATATCTTTATGCTTTGTGTACAATTGCTTTTAATGTACACAAGTGCGCACTAAGTGCATCTAATCGAATTTGTTATTATAATATTCCAGAATTCACATATAGATGTTTGATTTATTTATGCCGATATGGGAAAGTTAGATGAAAAAAATCCCTTCAATGAGATACTTTGAGATGATTTTTAATATAAAACTGTATTCATTTCTTATAAAATTTTAAAGAAGAAAGGGTTGAATTTTTTAAATGGAAACCTCAGACAAAAATGACCACTCAAAAAGATGAATCCAATGCCCTATGATATTGAGGATTTATCTTCGATCGCAACGAAATTTTTGAAAATCATCTCGTCTTTTATTTGAAAAATGTGACTATCTTTTCTCCAAAATTTCGTAGAGTAGTGTGGTTCCCTCACATTAAAAATCCTCTCAAAGTATTCCATTCAAGGAACTTTTTCAATTTTTCATCTAACTTTGATATTTCCAAGATATTGATGGAAATTGAATCAAACACCCCGTAAAGAATTCTAAAAAAAAAGAGATTCAGATTTCAACAATTTTGAAAAATGTTTCAATTCGTATAAAAAATCTAAAAATTTTCTAAAAAATTATAAAATTATACAGGAATTTTGGAAAATTTTATAAAGAATTTTTGAAAAATTATATAAAGAATTCTAAAAAAAATTTTCGTCAAAAACCTTAAACAAATGAACTATGATTACATAAAAAACTAATTATTTATATTTTAGATATCGAGATCTCGACGAAATAGGCGAACTCGTGACACATTCTAAATCTCGCATGTCCGTTGCTTCAGGTATAGAGGATTTATATTATAATTCTAGAATGAAATTCAGTGATTCGGATAGTTCCCATGTATTAATCTAAAAATTAATCCAAATTCTGACATAGATAATTAATTTAACTTTTTAAAGATACTTAGAACATTTTAAATTATAATCTTGACATCATATATCAAAATGAAAAAAAAAGTTTGCTACTATTTATTTTTTATCATTTCAAGATGCCTGCTTAAACTGAAGATTTTATATAAATTTTATATATATTATAGACTGCTTCTTGATCTCTAGTATTTTATAGTGCCTTTTATTTTTCTACATCTTAATTTATTTACAAGCATTTACATTGATGCATATAATTCTATTATGTTGAAAAATAATAGTATTAAGTCTATTTGGATCTCTTTTATCTTGTGATAGGCTTCAACCAGTCAAAATAGTGTGTAATGTATATGTGGTTAAATTTAAAATTAGTATCTATGATAGCTCAGAGGTCTCGTGTAGTATTCATATAATTAATATCAGTTAATAAAAAGACAAGTGATGTATGAAAATACTGAATAATTTAAAATAACGATATATAGGAATGGAATTTTAT
>JANQDE010000529.1:2580-22235 GCA_037157785.1 Cephalotes varians
CCGAAACCTGAGACGTCGTCACGCGTAGGTCATTACCGCGACGGGCCGGTGAAGCGCGGGTGATATTAAGTTACGAAGCAAGAATAACCGTATGATTGTTATGTGTATGTGTTTTTATTAGTAAATTGGTGAAATAAAGTAAAAATATACAACGATCCTCTAGTGTTCTTGGGTCYCAACCCTTTACCCGGCGAGAATCCCAAATAATTTCCCGTGCCTCACTCAGAGGCACAACACAAGGGAGATTTTCACCCTCTTAACATGCAACTCAGCACGTATAAAAAAAATGTATCATATTTTTGTCCATAACATATCCAAAGCTCATTTAAATCGAAGAGGATCAGTTGGTTGTGTTCCCTTGTAAGTACTTTCTAAAATGGCCTTTAGACGATCAATATACATTATAGAATTATTGTTCAATATTGTTGATGCTTCTTCTTCAAATTCATTATAGTGATATATCTTTCAGTATAATAATCAAATTGTATAATAATTTAGTTAATTCTTGTTGACATTTAACTTTGACCTTATCTAGTTAGTAACAACTTCATTAACAATATGTATTGATTGCATTTGACAAAATCTGTGACAAAAATCGACATCTAATCATCGAGCAAACTAAGATTTAGTAAAAACAAATTTTGTAAATTTTTGTAAATAGCTATTTTTGGATAGTACTTCCTTAAATGGACTTTTATTCTAAAGAAGTTATTTTGCCTAGCCATAATCTATCCATCTTAGAAATTTTGATTTAACATAACTTGTTTTCAAGATGAGAAATAACGCTATTATAATTACTTTTTTTTTATAACAGACTGGTAATGGCGTTACTAATTTTTTTTCGTAACTGTAATG
The DNA here is from genome assembly GCA_037157785.1 of Cephalotes varians. Taxonomy (NCBI): domain Eukaryota; kingdom Metazoa; phylum Arthropoda; class Insecta; order Hymenoptera; family Formicidae; genus Cephalotes; species Cephalotes varians. The sequence continues at coordinate 3,436 of JANQDE010000529.1, forward strand.
GTAACATAGTTACATTTTTTTCAGTAACGAATTTAAGTTATTTTTATCGTTATTTTTTACATTTTTACATTTTGAACCCATTTGTGACATAAATTTTATGTATTCAATCTTCAGTCTTCTCTAATATATTAGTTTATTAATATAGTCTCAACTATTCATAGTCCGTTGTTACATTTAAGACCGTCTTAATAGTAAGCCTCAAGAAAATCGAGTCTTAGAATCGATTGCACTAAGCTTGTTTAAAGTGAAGCTTTAAACTCTCTTTTTTTCTTTCTCTTTTAGGGCTTTAAAGTGAGAAAAAGAAAGTTTTAGGCCTCGCTTAAAGTTAAAATAATGTTGGTGCAATCGGACCTTAGTAATATAGTAAGGCCGTTTCTAATCCTCTATGTGTTAGTAAGTATATGTATATAATATTCAATATGTGTGACGTCACAGCCACGAGAGAATGGGCGCGTTCAAGTCGGCAAAGCAGCTAGCCTGCTCGCCAAGCAATTGAACATGATTGGTTCTTGCTTATAGATCCAACCAATTATATTAAATCGCTCGGCAAGGAGGCACGCTACTTCGTCCGGCTTGAACATAGCTAATGTTACTGTCGTTAGATAGGAGGAAGTACGTCATTAGGAGCGAGGAGGGGGGAGTGTGTGTTTCGTAATGCGATGATGATGTTACGCGGACAGGGGAAATTGGAGTCCGCCGCCGCCGCCACCGTCGCCCTTCTCCCGTAAGCCATCATAAGTTTTCTCTTATTACGGTACTTTAATAAATATTTTTTATCGAAGTATTAATTAAAACAATTTATTTGTATATCAACGATTTTATTAAAATGTTAATTAGCTTAATTACAGTTATTATATTGTCAAAGAAAAAAATAACATCAGTTCTTTTTTCCACCCATTCTCTACGTTTTCTCTCTCTCTCTCTCTCTCACTCACTCACTCACTCTCTCTCTCTCTCTCTCTCTCTCTCTCTCTCTCTTTCTTACACATCTATAGTAGTTACAGATAGACGCTCTCCGTAAGCCCCATAAAGATCATGAAGGCCATGGCAAAAAACTTAAGCAGTAAAACTTAAGCAATAAGCAAATCAGCCAATCACAGTCAAGAATTTAAGGCGAAACGTAAGCGGTAACAAATCAAAACTGTTAATTTCCTTACTGCTTACGTTTTATTGCTTAAGTTTTTTTGTGTGCCATGGCCTTGACACATACAAAAACAAAAAAGACAGTAAGACGTAAACAGTAAGCGAATTGACCAATCACAGTTGAAAATTGCATTACGTTCTTTCCTGTGATTGGCCAATTCACTACTGTTTACGTCTTACTGCCTTACGTTTTTGTATGTGCCATGAGCTTAAGTCCTACATACCTCTCTCCCATCCGTTTACTTATCACCTTGTCTCGGCTACGTTTTCTCTCTCTCTCTCTCTCTTTCTTTTTCCTTCTCTCCCTCTTTTATAACTGAGCGGAATAGAGAGACAGACGAGAGAAAGGAGAGATAGAAAAAATAATTTTGAAAACTAAGTAATATATTTAAGTATCATATAATATTTCCACGAAACACTAATTTATTTCTCAAAAATTCTTTTAAAAAATGTGTATGTAAAAATGCTCGTAGTGTGTACAATATCATTAAAAAGTGAATACTGTATTTGCAGTATATACAAGATTATATAAAAGCGTACGCTATTAATTTGCACTCTGTGATCAAATTTTGATTATAAACCTCACACAACTTTTTTGATGCATCGCGTTTATTATTAATATAATTTTGACATAAAACAGTTACAAATTTGTTGAAATTTTTCATTTATAGCATGTACATCTAACTCATTACATACATGCTCAATGTAATATTCAAAAACAAAAAATGTTGACGGTTTTAAATACATACACTCATGCGATGTCAACTTTACAATGTTTTTATTTTATATTTTTACGATTTTCACAATAAGATCACGATCTTCAATGAAATTCCAGCCGGAATTACCTGCATGAGTCTTTCAATGAGTCTTTCCACACGTTGCTAGATGAACATCTTCCACATTTCGTCAGACAGGAATGATTGTCTCGGTTGTCCCAAATGCATAACACACACAAATCTCTACGCTGATGCTACATCCAGATACTTATACGATATGTGCGCAATGTAAACCTTCTCCGCAAAATGAGATGCCTCCTATTGGACGTGATCTCAAATTATAAGATATTCTGTAAAAAAAAATACGAATAAGTGAAAGTGCAAAAAAATTTATAAAAAAAATTTATAGATATAATTTCTTGCGTTTCATCCTATTGAATTGGAATGTAGTAATTCATTTTTTTATCGTATATTTTTGAGAACTTTTGTTGTCCGTTTTCCTCTGATGCAATAACGTTACTTAGAGTTCTTTTTATTTTGTATTCCCCTTTACTGCTATTTTTTAGAAGCAGAGCTAATGTGAAAAAATTTTCTTCTACGTCAGCACTTTCTAGTTAGCAAAAATGTATGAAAATTAATATGATTTATACTCTTTTTCACAGAGTAATATGCAGCACAACGCGTTAGAATACAATTTCAATAATAAAAACGACTAACTAAAAATACATAGGAAGAACAATAACTGAAAAAAATTTAAGCGTCGACTAGGGTAAATAACGAAATTTAGAATATTCTAGCTACTGTGAATCATAAAAAGGTCTGCGATTATTTGTTAAAATCCAATATATGTAAAAAGCCAAGTTTTTCTTTCCCTGAAAATAATGCACTATCATTTCCCATGTTATCATTTTCAAAAATATGGAATTTATTTACCTTTCCAACAGCTGAAACGATATTACATTATCAGACATATGTTTTTCAAATGCATAAGGTTTTTAAATATCCCAAATAATGCGGCTCTTATTAGCAGTATATAAAATAAAAAGACTGGGATATACTTTGTTAGTAGTGGAGTTGAAAGTTTTGAGTAGCACACGAAAATATCCATTGTTCTTCGATGGAAATAGAAAATGAAATGCAGCCTAAAGAAGACATAATAGAAACAGATAATAAAAATGATGCTGAAATAATAGATGAGGATAATGAAGTGATGAGTGAAAACATCAATATACTTTAATTAATGGTATATACTGTAAAGAATGCTGAGATCTACTGTTTCAAATATTGCCGTGCAATTTGTGCCCTATTTACAAAGTAAACTGTATGAAATACATGTATTAAGAGTACAAAAATATATATTTTTCAGTGTTTTTAATGGAAAGACTTGATTAAGAAGTAAAAAAAATGGAGCAATGGAAAGTGATTTGATGATCTATTGAATATGCGAGAAGAGTTTATCGCGTGAGAGCAGCGATGCAACGAGTTTATCGAATCGCTAGAAGAATGTAGCTGCATTTAACAACCGCGATTATCGATCGATGTGAGGCAATCAATAATCACTTGTATCGCGCGATTTGAAAGTTTAAAAAATTTGCGTGGACGATTCATGCAGATGTACATATTTCCGTTATTGGTGATTGGCAAGGAGCCCATAATATTCATGGAAATTTTATCGAAGACTGCTTCCGGAATATCAATTATTATCATGGACTCTTTTAGTTTGACGCGGATTAATTTTTTAATCTGTCTCCCGTAAAATTTTGAATATTTCTTTTCATAGTAGGTCTTGTCTAAGTCTGTTGTATGTCTTCGTTACTTCCTTGTGTCCAATTTTAGTAGTATGTCTTTTATAAATTAAATTTTTTTTATTCACTTTCTGCGTTCAGCTGGACATTTTACTAATGCCTTACAGATAGTGACTGTTACGGGAATATTTTGTAAATACTGTTTTAATTTATGATACATATACTTCCAAAGACTCTTATCGTAAAATTTTGTTTGTGCTATACTTATCATAGTTAACCCCAATTCATTTATTACATTCATTAATGAACGAATACAATTACATTCTCTTGATTTATTGAGACTTGATCATCGATTTTTAAAGGAAGAGCAATTAATACTTTATTACCGACATCAGAAACTTATGTTCTTTCATACATTAAGGTATTCAGGTGATCTGTTCGATTCCACGTATTCAGTCCTTATGACCCCTTATCAAACGGCATTCCTTCCATGATTATGAAAATTACATGATTGTCCTTTTTTGATATTAAAGTATCACGAGACTTGACAATTTTTAACGAAGGTTTTTTTCTGTCTTCCGGGTCTATAAGAATCATGAAATATTTTATCGTCATCATAAGTGGTTCCTTCCGACGCTACGCTTGAGTCGTTTAAAATTTCGTCTTGGTTTGGAAAAGGATTTTAAGGGGCAGGACAAATTCGGGAAATCTCGAGTGTCATTATTTACACCTTCAATGTCAATATCTAGTGGTTGTTCAATGATTTTTACAGTGGCAGAAATTATGTCAAATTCATATTCAAATCATTTAAGTCGCCATTTCCAAAGTCGAGAGCTTGGATCTTTTATAGAATGTAAAAATCAAAGACCGATGATCCGTAATTATAGTAAATTTCTTTCTGAAAAAGTAGTACCTGAAATGAGAAACGCAATATACTATAGCCAGACATTCCTTTTGATTGAATATCTTTTTTCCGCGTCACTTAATATAGAAGCATAAGCAACCAGAAGGTCCTTTCTCGGAAATCCTTGATTTCTACCGCATATCCAGACGCGTCAGATCAAGAAAAAGGGTTTATCACAATTAGGATACTGTAATATAGGTTCACGACACAAAGAAGTTTCTAAGTTCATAAAAGGCACAATTTTGTATTTCGGTCCACTTAAAATCTTTATTTTTCTTTAATAAATCAGTGAGAGGTTTTGCCAATTTGGAAAAATTTGGGATAAAATATCTGTAATATCCGGCTAAACTTAAAAACTGTTTTATGTTTTTTTTTATCACGCTGTACCGAGCAATTTTGAACGGCTTTTATTTTCTTAGAATCCGGCTTCATTTTCATTAATATTATGTCCCAAATATAATACTTCGTGTCTCAAAAACTCACACTTATTAGGTTGTAGTTTCAAATTCATGTTTCTTTGCCATCAACCTGTTGATTTTGATTTTGTGTTCATCTAATAATCTGGCATATACTACAATATCGTCTAAATAGACGAATAACTCATTGTCTTGGAGACCGGTTAATACACTGTCCATTAATCTTTGGAATGTTGCGGTGCATTTTTCACCCCAAAAGGCATACTTTTATACTCATAGTGACCATAAGGGGTAAAAAAGGAGAGTCATTAAGAAACATGGAATCTGATGAAACTCTTGTGCTAACTCAAAAACGGAGAAATATTTTGTACTAAGTTGGTCTAGAATTTCTGAGATATTGGGTAAGGGATACGCATCGCTAATTAATTTTTGATTCAATAACTAATCGTCATTTGTTTCCTTGAGAATCAGATTTTTTCGGAACTATCCAAAGAGAAGCATTATAAGGTGAACGGGAAATATTATATCATTTTGTATTATATCGTATTATATTTTAATAATTGGTTTGCCGATCTATCTTATATTTATCTTTATGAGCTGGCGGATAACGATACTGTTTTACATGTATTGGAAGATCATCAATGGCTGGAATAGTACGTGGTTATGTTAGTGCATTGTAGTTTCTTTTCGGGAAGATGGAATCTATCTGTGTTTTCCCTGATTATCTGATTTACATTACTCCTTTTCCTCTTTATTCAAATGAATTAAATTAAGCAAGTTTTCTATCTTCTGGACACGCTTATCCAAGTCGGTTTTTAAGTTTTCGAACGAGTGATCCATAAAAAAGAAATTCCCGTATTCAGAATTGTTATAATTTACGGAATCAGGAAAATTGGAAAATAATTCAGAGTTATGAGAAGAGATCCGATCAAAAGGAGAGGTACCTCGGTCCATTTCCTGTGATCGACTGTTCTAAAATCAGTTAGTGACTTAGAGGAAGTAAAAGAACACTCTTTGTCAGTGATATTATGGATTAACAAATGACATTGGCCATTAATATTTGAGACAAGAGCTTCCCCAACTAGTAATCCCTTTGCAAGATTAATGAGCGGGACATACCCCGCAGTAATTTCAGGATTAGTTATTGGAAAGAAAGCCTGAATTGCTGATTGTGGGAGCACTGTCATGATCTCGTCTTTATAAAATGATATTATGATATCGTTCAACTTCAAGATTTGGTTCTTATAATCGATATATCTCATTATCCTTCATTTTCCTTCCCATTATATCTTATTTTCCTTCAAGAATTCGGTTCCTAAAATACCATTTTGAGAGAAGGTAATATTATAGAAGATAATATTTCGGAAACTACATAAAATTTAATAGATCGATTTAATAAGCGTATGACTACTGACCTATAGGTTTCTACGGCAATTTGCGCTATACCACGTAGTATTATTTTGTCATCTTCATTCATTTTATGATTTTTTAATGATCTCATTTTAATCCTAATGCACCTCGAACGTATCGTTACTAGCTCCAGTCGTGTATTCGATTTGAGTACTTGCGTTAAAAATCGCACGACCGTTAACGGCCACGTCCGATTCGGGCCCGAAAGCTGCCGCACCGTGGTTCCAAATCCCGAAAAGCTGGCCAAAAGTCGAAAAATAAAGTTTCTATTTAGGAAAGTTAAAGTGTTGAGTTACCTAGACTGGTAGTTCAAGTTTGTCAAACAATAGTCAAAAAAGGTCGACCGTTAAACCTGAGTCTATAATTCAGTGCTAAAGTCGACCTTCACACGAGTAGCATCTGCCGCGCATAAGAGAAGAAAAGTAACGATCATTTCAGAAGCACGCCAAAAATTCTACAGTGAACCAATTTTCATTTTGAAAAATTGAGCCTTCTGGTGATAGTAAGTAGAATATTGAACATTTATTACACAAGCTATATTACCAGTAAAGACAATAACAATTGATAAATGACTGTAATGAAATTGAACGTAAAATCACATGTAAAAATTTTAAAAACATAGAGAAAAAGTTATTTGTTCCACGATGTTCCGCAACGAAACTTATTTTATATTGTAGTTTATATTATTGTTTAATAAAATCAACAAAAATCAGCTGCGCATAGCTGCACCCAAGGTTTTTTTGCATGTTTTTGTAAAAAGAAATACATATATATATATATATATATATATATATATATATATATATATATATCGTAATTAAGCATGTGAAAAACGCTTAAATTTGTCAGTCTTATAAATAATTATTGGTGAAACATTTTGTAAATATATTAACATTTACACATATCAAAGCATAATAATAGAGCGGTTTTTATACGAAGACTATGGTACATAAGTCTCCACTTACATATAATTTTCAACTTATACGTGACAAATGGCTATGTGGTCAAATATAAAACATTTTTTTTAATATGCGAATTGTTATAAAATCCATAAATATAATTTCTATAAAAAGGTATTGTGCATTTTATTGATATTAAAGTTGTAAATAATAAAAATTATAAACGTAAATTAATGCTTGTAATGATAATTGTACAATTGAAATCTAAATTATTATGTACATATTTTTTCTTGTTGTTTAAAGTTTAACAGTACACTTTAAATTTTAAACACTTTCTCATAAATAAGTAAAGAGAATATGTAATTCATATCCTTAATAGTATTATATTTTAATGTTTCAGAATCTGCTGATAATGAAATTGGATTATCAAGAAAGGAAATTTTTCTTTTAATCAGAGAATATTTAAATGATAGTATGAGCGTAGCATTTGAAAAAATTGAGGAGGTAATGTCTGATAAATTGCAATGTTCGTTTACGTTACCAGAAGATGTGAAACCAATCATAAGCAAATTATTGTACAACTTTAGAACAAAGTGGCAACAAGTCCAAAGAAAAGAAGAAAGATTTTTTGATACATATGATGAATGGCTAAGCGTATTTGTTTCTTTCAACATTAAATCTCAGAGAGTTTTAGAAACGTCAAAAAAACCGGATTTCGGTCGTCCTTCTTTAGAATTCGCAACTTCCAGTGATAGAACAAAGAAGGAAGACCTTTGTTCACAGACAAGTGTTGAAGAACTGAGTTTTGCTACTCAAATGAGTCTTCGAGCCTTCAGAAAATTGGATGCTGCAAAAGTTGTTAAAGATGTGACATTGGGTAGTCCATCAAAAGCCAAAAAGTACAGAAAATCGTTAGAATTTATTCCAGAAAGCATTCTCTTCGGCGACTCTGCTCTTTCGCTTGTAATTGAACACAAATTGTCAAAAAGTTAATATCAGGGCCTACGAACTATAAGCAAAGAAAATAATTGTAACTTGTATCCGCCATATAAAGAAGTATTAGAAGCTAAGCGTAAATGTTATCCACCTAAATCAAGTATTACTATAACCGAATGCAGTGCTGAAGTAAAACTACAGTTTTTGTTAGATCATACAGCTGAACGAATTGTATTGACTCAAATGGAAATTATTATTAAAAGCTTAGCTTCTGAAAATGTTCGTAACTTAAATTTGATTTGCAAATGGGGTTGTGATGGCAGCTCTGGTCAAAGTATGTACAAACAAAAATTTAGTGATGATGACGGAAGTAAATCAGATTCGAATATTTTTTTCACTTCGCTTGTACCACTACAGCTCGTATCTATTAATCAAGTGACAAATGCAGAAATTATTGTGTGGAAAAATCCAAGACCTTCATCTCCTCAATTTTGCAGACCAATAAGAATCCAATTTTTGCATGAAAATACGGAAGCAACTGTCAATGAAGTAGATTACATTAAAGAACAAGAGGGTAAACTTGTCCCTTTTGAAACAATTAAAGACGGAAAAGAAATAACCATATCTTACAAACTAGATGCCCCCAAGAGTCTTGCAATAAATATATTAAAAATATTAAAAAGTTTCAAGAAGACTTCTCGCGAAAATGTACTTGTACGAAAACCATGGAAGATGTTTTTTTACGATTGTTAGTGACATCATATCCATTTATTTCAAGCTTAAGAAAATTACCTCAAAAAAAAATTAAAATCATTGTCACCAGAAGCAGTGCAGTTATTAATTCCGCCACCTATTGAGATAAAAACTGATGACTTCGACATTTCTACGGCAAAATCAACTGATTACGACACAGAAGACTCATCAGATTAGTCTAATTTGTATTTACTACTTTGGATTTTTTACTTTGTATTTGTGAAAATATATTTTAATTAAATGCAGATTTATTTCTTACTTTTTATTTTTTATTTTAGTTCTTCGAATAAATTTCTAAATGTTTCATGTTCAATGAGTAACTAAAAACTAAAATTTTTTTAAACAAATTTGTTTAAATATTATAATTTTATTATATTCTCAATATTTTTTTTCTTTTAGTTTTATTTCTAATTTGTAATTAACAATTATTAAAAAATAATATATAAGTTTTAGCTTAAATCAAATATTTTTTCTATATACGTCTGTCATATTGGATCCGCCATTTTGTTTTTTGATATTTTGATTTCGGATTCGTAATTAGTGACCTCAAAAACCCCAAGGTACCAAGTTTTGTACAAATTGAAACACGTTTTCAACTTTTAGCCAGCTTTTCGGGATTTGGGACCACTGTGCGCCCGAAGCGCGTCAAAGTCATGCCATGACGTCGGCCGCCGATTCGCGGCAATCGGCGCAGCGGTCGGCCAGGTATATAAGCAAGTCGATCGACACGATTAGCACCGCCGACCCATTCCAGAATTCGACTCTTAGTGATCCGTCCACAACTACCGAAAACCACTGAGATCAAGCGTTCTCGTTCTCTGTCGAATATACTCGACTTCCTGACATCTCCGAATACCGGGAGCGAGCGTTCTCGCTCTCCGTCGAGAATACTCGACATTTCGATATTCTCGAATACCAAGAACAAGCGTTCTCGTTCTCTGTCGAACGTACTCGATTTCCTGTCATTTCCGACTACTGGGAGCGAGCGTTCTCGTTCTCTATCGAGCATACTCGACTTCCTGTCATTTCCGACTACTGGGAGCGAGCGTTCTCGCTCTCCGTCGAGCGTACATCTCCGGCTCCAAATCCCGGATCGCGAATACGCGTTCCGTATCAAGCGTCCGTAACTCTTGCGAACATCCTCCACAAACCGAGATTCATTTGAACGGCCATCGTCAGGCTCGCGCAACGTACAAGCAGACACGCGCCAACTAGAGCTCGCGCCGACCGACGACCACCGCGACGCGCCAACCGCGCGTCACCAAGCGAGCCCACGCGTTCAAATGGACACGGTTCAATTGTCCACCAGCCACTCACAACGCTTGAACAGTGGAAAGTCTCTAGGCACCGGTCGCTATGAGTAGTTGTGGGCATTTGCACTGTGTCCAAGTAAATCGCTCCCCATGCTCAATCGCCGCGATCTATCCCGCGGCCGGCAGTCAAGGTTAATCACGAATACCACGCGATCGTTGACTTTACGCCGCACGCATCTCCTGCGAGACATTGCACCAATACATGCTAAACTGTTACATTGTAAATAATACACAACCGCACACGCACATTCTACGTCTATATACATTTACATCTCACATCACACATTGTATATATTCACATCTTACACCACACATTGTATATATTTATATCTTACACTGCATTACTCGTTGTACATATCCAGACTTAAACTTACTGTTTGTAAATAAAAACTAAACCGAACTGAATCTCTATTCTCTCAAACCCGGCAACCGACGAGCCAATCCGGCAATCCCGTCTGCCTCCGCAACGCGAAAGCCGAATCGTTACATGTTAATTACTGAACCAAAATCAATCATAAATTTGTGACTACCCTGAAAGTGTTTGCCCAAAAGAATGACAGTGAGTAGGGAGCTAGAAGAATTATGGTTAGCAATTATGACCACTTCGGTTTTATCTTTTTCTTTTGCTACTGCAGATGCAGTAATAAAAGAATTCAGATTATTTCGGGAATTGTCAAGGTTTGATTTTCGGGAAGGTTTTGCAATTGTGAAGTTGGAATAGAGCACGTTGTTGACGTTACTTCCCGGCGCCCAATACAGCCGAGTCGCCCTTTACGTTTCCCGCAGGTTGTGAGTGTGCGTTTTTACAAGCCAATTTTCGACATTTCGCGGAAATATCATGTCCCAGTGCCTTACAATATCTAGACGATTGTGGAAAATTTGGGCCTGGCTACTTAGGTACGAGGGGGCGAATCAAAGATGATCGAGAAAAAGAATCAGTATTTTTGTTTTTTTTATGAAGGCATTTGCAACAGTGCGAGGCAAATGTTGTCTTTCGCGTGCTTTTTTGACCTCCATAGTCATTGACGTCCTAGTCAAATTTACTGCCAACTCTATGGTGTGATCTAGGTTATCAATCACCCGATGTTCCATTCTAACTATTAATTCCGAAAGGAGACCGTTAGTAAAAGCTTCCAAAACTTCCGCGTCTATTTTTTCGAGAAATGATTTATCAATATTTCAATCTTGATGCCTACTTGTATCAATAAGTGCGATTCTCAAATCTTTTATTCTTCCGACATATTTTAAATTTGTTTCCGGCAATTTATATATATTAACCAATTCATCACATAATCGATATTGTGATACTGATTTATTTGGGGCAAAAATAATTTTTAATTTATCTGTCAGATCAGTTACAAAGGTAAAATTACTTTCTTCAACAACGCGGTAAGCGTCACCCTCTAATTTGTTTATTATTAATTGCACCAATTGAGATTTTTGTGAAATAGGCAGCAAATCACGAGCTCGCTCACGCAGCAAAAAATTGAAATACAGAAATTTTATATCCATCATAACTTGGAATATTTGTAATAACATCTTTTATTTTTAAAAAGGATTGTTGAACCGGCCCTTTGGACAATAAAGAAAAATTTTGAACATCATCGGAAGCAGAAGGAGGTGTCGAAGTTTCATTGACACGTTGCTCTAAAAAACTCACTTGTTCCGGAAGGATCCTTAATTGCGTTAAATCAGATTGTATTTGACCCAAAACTTGCATTAAAGATTTTAAATCAACTGTATCTGTAATTTTACTTTTATCGAATTCCTCTCGTTCACATCGAAGCGTTTGTTCGCGTATAATTTTTTTTTTATTCTTCTAATTGTTTACTTTTAAATTCCTTTAAAGCCTCGACAGTAGCATAACAAGGAGAGTTCTGGCCCAGGAGCTCCAAGGGAAATGCGGAGCAGGAGGGAATTTTCGAGACGAGGGGCATGATGTCACGAGGGGGAGGGAGGGGTCTTTGGGGCGAGAGGGCATAACGTCACGTGGAGGGGGGAGTTACGACTGTGTGAGGTTTTATAAACATATAGGGTGCTGATAGAGCGCCAATAAATATTATAATTCAACAAAATGATTGGCTGCTAAACGAACGCCGATAAATATTTTAAACAAAACGTGTCGCGACACGTTTGCGCGGCGAGCGTCCGGCTTCCTTCCAAGATGGCCAAATTTGGGGAAGGGAGAATTTCTAGGAAGGCCGGGAGGATGGTGTCTATAGCATTAATCCCTTTCACTTTCCCCTTCTTAAAAATTGGGTGTATTATTATGTATACGTGTTTTATACAATTAGTTTTGCATCGATCACATGTACCAACGATTCGCGTCTCGTAACAAAAAAATGTACTCCGTTGAGGGAAGTAGCACACGTATGAATTATTTCACTTCAGGATGATGAAACTCTGCCGTTTAAGAAAAAATGCACCAAGTAAAGCCAGCGGCATATGTGGATGCTTGTTTTCCTGCTGGATTGCTTGCGTTTTAATAAATTACTAGAAATTCTGCCTTCTGTTTGGTGCAATTTTAATAATTTACTAAAACGTAAGCAATCCAGCAGGAAAATAAGCATCGTGTGTCACTGGCTTAAGTTTACGATTTTTATTTTACATTAAAAATTCAACTGTTCTATAATATTTTTGTCTTTCTCCGTAGCGTTTTACCCGCGCGCCGTGCGATTCGTATATTTGGCAGACAATACGCATTGACGACTACGGGATATAAATATTTGGAAATTGGCATTAACGTTGGACCACCGAGTTACGTGGAGATCGCGATAGGAGATCATCGCGGAAACGAGCTAATACTGTTTCTCGAAACGTAGAAGGGACTCTACGAACAACGAGGACACATTCAAAATTGTCTTTGGAATCACGGGAATATTCCGATCGATTCTAGCAGCGTTAGACCGCTAACAATGCAATTGGTGTAATGAATAACGCTAAACTCATATGCCTGGAATCCTTCGACGTTGCTCTCAATATTCAATCTTGATCAGTGCATCGATATAATGTTCGATAGATTGAATGGTATAAAAAGTCGACGCAAAGTTTAAACGATTCTCGAACATGGTATCTCCCATAACTAATGACATCTCGAACGCGACAGCGATTACTTTGACGGAAATCAACTCGTCGATTGCGAACTGTTAGCTCTAGTTTTTGATAATTTTTAACAAAACATAAAAATAAAAATAAAACACTGCTTCAAGCGTAAAATTATGTCATTTCTCATTATACCGTTGGAACGGTATAATGAGAAATTACGTGTACGAAAACGCTCTGTGTCGTGTCGCTACAGACTTCGATGCGAGATTGTGCAAGATTTGACGTGTAGCTCTACCAGCAGATGATAATGATGTCGTTAACAAACGATTCGCAACAAAGCATGCAAATTTTGAAAGATCGGCAGGATGAAATCGAAAAGAAGATAACATCGTTCCAAACTAATAGGCAGATTATGCTAAAATACGTGCAAGAGAAACTTTCAAAGATCAATTGAACCTACTCGAGAAGAAGATGACGCTTCAAAATAGCATACAAGTAAAGACGACTCATTGCACTGAATAGATGAGAAGACAGTGCGCTGAAAACGGCGAATAGTGAAGGAGTTGCACGCTCCAGCGAGAAGAAATTTTCTATGAAAACGCTCTGTGTCACGTTGCTACGAACTTTGATGTGAGATTATGCAAGATTCGTCATCTAGAACAGCTTGAAGCTGATATCAACACCGTTAACAAATTATACGTAGAGCAGCGCGTTAAAACTTTGACAAATCAATAGAAAGAATCAGACGAGAGGTTGACTGCGTTTGAAAAGGATGTGCGAGCGTTGCAGACTGCAAGCTTCAGCGTGATTATCAAAGCTGAGTCAGAAACAACTATAATAATTAACAATGAGCAGCAACAAACGACGAAAAAACGGTTACGAACACCTAACTTATAATTTCGAACGGTTTCTGAATCAACAACGGACAATTCACGAACGGTTGTCAAATGGCTATCGAATGGCTGTAGACCGGGTTAGGAATGATTACGAACGACTATCCAATTGATCGGAGGACAAAGAACGGCTATTGAAGGATGACAGAAAAAAAATGATAAACAAACGATTAAAAACGATAAACAATGGCAAACGGCAGCGAACAGCAAAGAACGGCAATACAAACGACATAAACGACAAAACGTACAACAGATAACGTTTAAAAAAAAAAAAATAAATCGTAGTGTAATTTCATCGCGTGCGTTATTATGCGATAGCCAATCAATAATTGTGAAACATGGGATTCGATGGAAACGTCGTCAGTGCCGAAAAGCGATGACTCGTCGATGAGTTGCACGTTCCAGCGAGAAAAAATCTTCCGAGTAGACGTCATATTTCAGGGATATAATGATGTGTGGCAGGCTGATATCGTCGAGATGCATCCATACTCACGTTTCAACAAAGATTACCATTACATTCTCACCGTCATCGACGTGAGCAAGTATGCGTAGGCCGTCCCGTTCAAGAGTAGTGGAATCGAAACTGCTAACACTATCACCGAGATAATTCGAAAGAGCGGTAGACATCCGAAAAACTTACAAACCGATATGGGAAAGGAGTTTTACAACGCTGACGTGCAACGACTCGTAAATAAACATAGCATCAATCACTATTCTACTCCGTAATGAAAGCATCGGTCGTCGAGCGGTTCAATCACACGCTGAAGAATGATATGTGGAAGATGTTTACGCTCAACGAAAATTACAAGTAGATCGACCTTTTATCGCGTCTCGTGTCGAATTACAATGCTCGAAAGCATTGAATCGAGGCGATTCGATACATGTAAGCAAGTATATAACAGTCTTTGAAAAGAGTTACACGCCAAATTGGACCACCGAGGTGTTTAAGATCGTTTAAGTACAGCGTATCAATCCCGTAACTCTCTACTCAAAGATTATCGTGGAAAATCTTTAACTGGAGCGTTCTACGAGTACGAGTTGCATCGCGCGACTCATCCGGATACATATACCTCGTGGAAAAAGTATTGCGCAGGAGGGGAAACGAGGTTTACATAAAGTGGCTGGGATTCGATGAATCGCATAATTCATAGATATACAAAGACAATGTGTTGTGAAAATAAATTTATTATAAATTTATTATATACTATTTTTTCCATACAAAAATAAGAACATTATTATGCAAACATATTATATGTATATAAAATAAATTTTATTAAAAATACATAATTGTATACTTATTTTTTTACCACAAAATATAAACCTATACGCAAACCTGTTAAACATATATATTTACAATGGTATTTTATAATACCCCCATTACCATGCGTGTCGATAGAATCAGGTATATCATTTATCATCGTACCGACTTAGAGCAACTTTCGTCTCGGACATTGTATATACTTCGTGCAATTTCGATCTTATACACGATTGCTTTCATGTCATTTCAATTTCGTCTCGTAGACATCGCGTGTAAGCGTCAAATTATTAATCTCGCGACAATATTATTCTTCAAAATTAAAAAAATAATAAATAACGCTCGGTGTTTGCAAAGCAATTAAAATGAGTATTAATATTCAAATGTCAGTTATTAATAAAAAACAAAAGTATGAACGTTTCGCCTATACTGAGGCTTCATCAGCAAAATTTGAAATATTTAAAATTTGAGCAATAAAACATAAACAAGACAGAAATAAATAAATAAATAAACCGTAAAATTCGCGAGATAAGAAACCAAACTAAGGTCAGACAATAAAAATTACAATGGAAAGTAACCGAAATAAAATTAGAAATAAGTGGACTTGCAAAATTGTACAATTCTTTATAGTTAAAATTCAGATTGACGTCAATAGGTAGTCATTTCCATGAGCAATTATTCGGTCGTCAGCGAAATTTGCGTCAAGTCAGAGAGAGTAAAAAGAAGAATATATTCGACCTGTCTTAAGCTGTACTAGAAAGATTAAGCCAACATGTCAAAAAAATAAAAGTAAAGATAAAAGTAAAAGCTAAAAACTTTGAACGAATGATTGACTTACGTTAATATTAAGTGAACAGAAGTCTTGAGTATTAAGCTTGTCTGACGTATGCCTAGCTACTTGTCTTTACAACTGTCGGATTGTGACTGTGACAGTTAACATTAAAGGAGCGAAAAACAAGGATTCGAACAAAATAAGTGTGTAATGTGATCGTAAATATTAAAGTTTAGATAGTGTGTTCAAAATGTCAAAATAGCAATCATCCAAGTGTTCCGTATCAATTCAAGCCATTGTTCTGCTCTCTAATGTGGATCATTTCCGAAATCAGCCTCTTATGGTAATTATGTTCATGTTCCAATATTTGTACATTTTCTCAATCAAACGCTTGGTTAAAATTGACAATGTTCAGACACAACAGTGTGCTTCGAGTAATCTTGTCTGATATTATTCTTATGTTCTTTTAATCTAGTTTTTAATTGACTTTTTGTTTGGCCAACATACGATGCATCGTAGTCTTTGCATGAAATTTTGTAAATCACGTTATTGTTCGACGTTCGTGGTTCTCTATCTTCATGTGTTTTTACAAATTTATTCAATTTGTTGAGACATCGATAGCCAATAATGTGATTTGATTTATTTATGGTGGAAACCATCATCTAGGTGATAGATTTAATGTAAGGAAAGACAATGATTTTCTTTTCGTTGTTTGTAGTGGTTATTTGTAGTGGCCGATTCCTATCATTAACACTCTTGGTGACAAAAAGTTTTTTTAACCTACGATTGATCGTATTGAAAATTAGTTCGAGGGGATAGCCGTTGTCAATGAGTAACTGGATACACAGTTTTATATTCTTATTATGTAAAAGTGAATTTGATAAGAGAATAGCCTTATCTAAAAGGCTATCGTTCCAATTTTATGGCATAATGGATTTTGGGAGAAAAACGAAAGAAATCTACCAGGGTTTCTTTATGATATCAATCTATGCAAATCTTGTTATTATCTTCATATTATAGTAAAAGATCCAGAAAACTCAGACCACGGCCACACTCCTTTTCAGACGTAAATTTTAATTTTTGATGGTAATTATTATCCAAAATGTAATTAATCATCATTATCTTGGGCCGCGAACACAATGTCGTCCACATAGCGATAGTAAAATAACGTGAATAAATTCAAGGTCTTGAGAATGTTATCCTCCAAATCTTGCATCACAATCTCTGCCATAATTGGTGACAGTGATGACCCCATAGAGGTGCCATAGGTTTGTTTGTAGATAGTGTTATTAAACGTAAAGTAAGTTGATGATAATACAAACTTTATCGCTAATATAAATTCGCACATTGGAATTTTTGTAAATTGTCCAATGTACGACTACCTTTTGTTTAAACCCTCCAGCGCAAAATCCAAAGGTACATTCGTAAAAAGCGAAATAACATCAAAAGAAACCAGTACATCATTATTATCTAACTTCAAACCACAGAGAAAGTTGTAAAGCTCAAAACTGCTATTAACATGGCTAGACGTGAGAGGTAAATTATCCGAAATTATTTTTTTCAAGAACTTGGCAAAGGAATAAAGTGCCGTATTAACAGAGGAGATGATGATTCTGAAGGGGCAATTGGCCTTATGGATTTTAAAAAGGTAGTAAGCTTTAGGAAGATTCGAATCAGAGTAGTGAAGGTGATAGTATTCCTTTTTGAAGATATACTCTAGTCATTTTTTTAATGTACCGTTAAAGTTTTTTTCAATAGATAGAGCAGGATTTCTTTTAATAATAGAATAGATTTCTTTCGTATAAGAGTTCTTCGATTTTTTCAATGTAGACATTTTTTCAATGTAGACATTAGTGCTACTGTAACACTGCCTTTATTTGCTTTTGTGAAAATGATATCTGGATTATTATACATAAATTCTATGGTGGAATTAACCTTCGAAAGGATATTATTGTCAATGACATTCTTTTGTGTCTTTCTATATAAAAATTTGTTTAATTGAGCAGTAGCAATGTTAATTTTAATTTGCTTATGAATATTAACCCGATTGGCATTACCTTCTATGTCTTTTATGAATTTGTGAATAACAGTTTTTTTATTCGAACTAAATGTGAGGCTGAATTTTTCCCCGTGTTACAAAAGACAGGAAATTTTGGGAGGGATTTCAGTATTCGAAAATTAATAAACCATTTGATTGTTATTGTTGAGTGAGTCTTGATTGTTGAAGGAAAAATCAAAAAATTAATATTTAACAACGATTCCCCCGAGATAGTAAACAAAGTCTTTTCCCTGTCCTTAACCTCCAGACGGCCGGCATCTTTTGGGATCATCAATTTTGACTGAATAAAATTTAATCAAACTTGAGGTTAATATCTTTAAATTTATTAAGTATCAACATATTATATATCTAGACGGTGTATTAGTCTATTTTCACCACAACAATCCCCCCCAGGTGCCAAACAACCTTTATTTTTTCAACTGCTTTTATTCCTTTTAGACACGAAATTCAATTTATTTGGTATGGGAGTGCAATTATATAGTTTCGATGTATTTCTCAACGAATCCAAATACGACGTTAACAATACAATAAATAAAAAAAT
>JANQDE010000529.1:23100-48896 GCA_037157785.1 Cephalotes varians
CAGAAAAGCACAGGATATTTTATTTTCTTACTAAAAATGCCTCGGCTTATTAAAATTCAATTTGCTCAAATTGTGGCTCTGCTAGAGGCGGAATTGAGTCAGAGCGCCGTAGCAATAAGAATGGATATTAATCGCTCGACGGAATCGCGTGTTTTTAATTTGGCATGAGATACCTCAAGATTCAATCAGAACATGCATTAATACGCAAGAACGGAGAGGTTTAGGAGAGGTTATCCAATGCTGAGGTGGCAATACGGTATTGAATGCCTCTAATACTTGTCCGCTCTGGCATTACGCAAATAGGGTTTGGAGTTAGAAAATACTGTGGAAGTGACGAGTCACAGGGTCCCTAATTTGACAAATGGTTTACATAATCAGCCCTTTTCAGGGCCAAAATGATGCGTAAAGTCCGACCAGCAACCTCCTCGCGGTACGTATCGGGTAATGCTAATGCTGGCGGTATTCGTTAAAATCACCCGAATAACTTCAAAATGGCATTACTCGGTTAAAAAAAATCGTAGAGACTCGAATTTTTTTTCAAATTGTTTGTTGAAAAATACACTTTACGATGGTCTATGTGGTATTTTCGAAAAAAAATCAGGGAGATCCAGGTAGCGCGTCAAACAATCAAATTTTTTAAGAAAAAAATGCTTGGGCTTTATCAAAACATGGAGATGCGGCATCGACTTGCACCTAATTTCGCACCAAGTTTTTCTTAAAGTACAGATAATTACCTACAAAATGAAAAAAAAATCGTCTTGATACGATGAAAATTGATCAAGTTATGTTTGACTTGATTATCTCATTTTAATTGCTTTGCAAACACCGAGCGTTACTTATTATTTTTTAATTTTTGATTATTACACGTAGGCCTGAAAATGCGTAGTAGATATTTTTCGTTTTATAGTCATTATTTTAATTTAAATTTTATTAGTTTCTTATTTGGAAACTATTTTATTTCCCTTTTGCTAAAAAGGTGAATAGATCTTAATTACAGATTAATAAGAATCCAAGCTAAGGTACGTTTTTTATTACTTTGCAAACACAATAACATTTTCCAAACACATTTCTCGTAATTCGACAGTTTTTTAACAATATCAATAAGTGTAAGCGATTTATTAATGTGATGAGTTTTTGAAATATTAACAATAATCAATTAATCTTATAAGGGCTAATAAGAGTATTGTCGTAGTTAACAGAACGTAATCAATTAATGTAATTTATTATCTATCTATATTTACGGACGTTTCGGCTTTCCTTTAAGCCATTCTCAGTATGAAAGTACATTCTTGTCAACGTTCGATGTTCAAGTGGGTTACGTTAATAATGTCAAACATCAAAAACACATCTGAATGTCACATCGCACGGCGGAACGCGCGGCGCGGTAATTTCGATTGTTAACACAGACAAGCGTGAAATGGTAACATAAAACGGTGAAAATAGGGTCGGTTTATAAATAATCATAAAATTTAACAATAAAACTACAATGCTACACAGTTGTCAGATTTTATTCAATATTTTGATATATATCTGTTGTAAGAGTTCGGTGTCGGATTGCATATTCAACGCATTTTTTTGTGATTTGATGTTTATCATTTCCGATATCAATCTTGTAGTAGTATTTCTCTTTATCGAGTATTTCTGGATTGTCCCAATTAAATTCGTGATTGTTGTTTATCCTGTATTCCATTATTACAGAATGCTTGCCAATTTTCTTATTAATGTCTCTTCTATGTCTCTTCTGATATTCTTGTGTTGAGTTTCCTTTTCGTTTGTCCGACATATGTAGCATCACAATCTTTAGACAACTTGTAAACTATGTTTTTATTAAAACCCGGCGATAAGGTGTCTTTTTGCGCTTTAATTATCCTCTCCAATTTATTATGACTGAAAAAGGCTAATTTAGCTTTTATACTGCTAGCGATATTTTTTAATTTATTTGTGACTTTTTGAATATAAGGTATCAAAAACCAACTCAGGAATCAGTAACTTGTTTTTTAGTTCTTTTGTTAAAAAATGATTTTAATCTTGTCTGTATTGCGTTAAATATGAATTGTAGAGGATATTTATTATTCATGAACGTCTCAATGATAAAGTTTAAATTTCTTTCATGGAATTTTGGATGTGACAATATAAAGATTCTATCTATCATGTTAATGATCACTCCTCTTTTTTGAGAGATGGGGTGATGGGATAAGAAATTAAGTGTTCTTCCTGAGAATGTTGGCTTTTTATACCAATCAAATTCTAATTTCCCTTTATTATTTATTAACGTCACATCCAGAAAATTCAATTTATTACCTCTTATTTCTAACGTGAACCTGCAACTTGGGGTGTAATGAGTTGAATGTATTAAAAAATTCATTGATTTCGTGTCTGGGAGCCGCCAACGCTATGTCATCGACATATCTATGATAAAATGGAATTCCGATTGACAACAGTCCGAGAGCCTTCTTCTCCAGATCTTGTAGAACTATTTCCACGAAAATAGGTGACAAAGGAGAACTCATGGAGTACCGAATTTTTGTTTATAAATTATTTCGTTGAATTTAAAATAAGTTGACTCCAATATTAGTTTTAGTACCTTTAAAATTTCATTTATGGGTTTGTGCCTTTACTTATCTGACATCATCTGTTCGAAACACTTTCCAGTGCCAGATTAGGAAGGTATATTCGTAAATAACGAGACAACATTCAAAGATATAAGTTCATAATTTTTTTCGATTGATAACCCATTTAATTTGTGCACTAATTGGTAACTATTTTCAATATGGCTATGCGATTTAACAATGTTTTTTGATATTATTCTGTGTATGAAGTTAGCTATTGAATATATGGGACTGTCAACTCATTACACCCCAAGTTGCAGGTTCACGTTAGAAATAAGAGGTAATAAATTGACAAATACAAATATCATAGAAAGCTAAATGTCGGTCTTGCAGTATACACTGCGGCGGATCTTGGTGCCTAATTATAATTTGTGAATCTTTTTACATTTCCTGCTCATGCGAACTGCGCGCCGACAATTCGTCGGACTTGAAACACAGTGCACAACATCGGAAACAATCGATTCACATATTAAATTGATAAACAATTTAATAATTTTTGATGCTAACCAGCATCTATTGTATYCCCCCTTCCCTGAAATCTGTAAAGAAATTATTGCGAAAAATAACACCTCAGCCGGGATTCGAACCCGGATCTCAAGCAATCCGTGCGAGCGTCCTACCAATTCGACCACCGAGGCTGTGATGATATTCTTCGCAATAACAATTATATGTTAGTTGTAGACGTAAAGACGTACAACTAACATATAATTGTTATTGCGAAGAATATCATCACAGCTACTTTTGAATTGAATGGTCTTGTCAATAGACATAACTGCAGATTCTGGTCTGACAACAATCCTCACTGGATGCTGGAAGCTCACACGCAATATCCTCAAAAGTTAAACATCTGGGCAGGTATGTTGAATAATACATTGATCGACCCATTTTTCATTGATGGAAATTTGAACTCTGCAAAATATGAAGATATGCTGAGGAATGAGATAGTTCCAGCAATCAGACGGATTGTTGGAGATAACTTTGCGCATACATGGTTTCAGCAAGACGGTGCTGGACCGCATTATGGTAGAAGTATGCGAAACTTCTTAGACACGGAATTTTTTAACCGATGGATTGGAAGAAGAGGACAGATAGAGTGGCCACCACGTTCATCTGATTTATCACCGTTTGATTACTTCTTATGGGGCTATCTGAAAGGCAAAGTGTATGCAACAAAACTAAGAAATTTAGAGGATCTTCGTCAAAGGATTATTGAAGAATCTGCACTCATTGCTCCAGAATTCCTCAGAAATGCCATATCCAGTTTTTATGATCGAATGGCTCATTGTCAAACAGTAAATGGTGCACAATTCAAGCATTTAATATAATTACCTTGACTGGCTGCATCACAGACCGATCTCGCCTTGACTGGTCGGATCACAGACCGATTTTGCCTACATTGGCTGCATTATTCTCCAATCTTTCTCCGAGCACAAAAGACATGTCAATCCACCTGGGTAACCTCCGCATGGTATTACATATCTTGGGTAATACTAGTGTCGGCGATACTGTAACTTTGAAGCATTATAACTTGAAAAGTACTTCATGAAAAAATATTTTATTATAGCGTTATGGAAAGCTCTCGACATCAGCTATTAGATTCTCGAATAAAAAATAAGGTGTTCCCTTTAAGAAAATCAATGTAACCTTGATCTGACCTTGGCTATGCAACCCAAGGCAATGCAATTCAAACTGATAGGATCAGTAAATAAATATTTTTAAACCATATAACTTTTGTTTGAAACGCTTTTCTGTAAAACTTATATTTCCCGACCTTTTTGGGACACCCTGTATACAAGCTAATTACTAATGAATTGGTGATGTGATGAATATTATGTGAATATGAATATATCAATCTTTTGTCAAATCATCAAATGGCCTGAATGAAAAGTCGAACAAAAACAGCTCGGCACGGAACATGTTGATTGTGGAGATCTGGGGTTGGGAGGAGAGGGAGGAGAAAATTATGATGGACTACGTGAGATGACTGTCCAAAATTGATTTCTGCGCACCCAGATATATAATATATAGGGAGGTAGGGATAGAGAAATTAAGGATAGGATAGAGTATTAGAGCCCTGAGATTCGAGATAAGGTGCAGGACGAGGGGAGGGAGATTAATTAGGGAGTGTTGGAAAGAAAAGGAGGAAAAGGGCTGCGAGGATCTTTACGAGAGAAAGGGGAAGGTTTTATGCAAGGTGCGGGGAAATAGAAAGGGAAGGAGAGGAGGAAAGAATAACGGGGGATATGGATAGATGAGAAATGGAGTTTGTGGAGGGATAGGGAAAGAGCGAGAAATAGGAAAGAAGGAAATATTAGAATGGCTAAAGCAAGATATAACAGTAGATATAGGGAGCTGCTAGTGGAGGGAAGAGTTCCAAAGTATTTGGGGAGAGAGAAATTGGAGAGAACAGAGATGGGAGAGGGAGTAAGAGCGCTGGTTAGGTTGAGATGTGGAAATTTAGAAGAGTGGAACAAGTACTGGTTGGAAGAGAATAAGAGATTATGTAGTTTTTAGTAAGGGTAAGGATAATATGGAGCACTTCATAAGGGAATGCGAGGAAACCAGAGAATGGTTTAGGGATGTGGGGGAGAATAGGGACGAAATGTGGAAGAGAGTTTGGAGCGAGGACTTAGATGAGAGGAAAGGAGAGGCTTTAGTAAGATTATGGAAAAGAAAAGAAAGAAAGAAGAGGGAAGCGAAGGTGGAGAGAGAGAGGAGAGAGAGGGACTAGAAGAAGGTTTAGGTTAAGAGAGAAAGTTAAATGACGTTAACATAAGGGAGAGCATAGGCGTATCGGCGATGCAATATTAGGTAAGGTAGGGTAAGGTGAAAGCGAAGGATGTATGATTGAATGGAGGTATGAATGATTAAGGTAATGACTTTGTAAACCAAGTCCCTTCTTGACGAACTGATATAAAGCTGAAGTAATAAATTATCTATCTACATCTATCTATCCATTTAGATTTAACTGTCGAGCTAACGAGATGAAACTTGGCGCTACTTATTGATTTCAAATCTTTTATACAAATGATTTTATACATATGATATACATATTATTTGGGCTGAGCAATATTATACAAATAATAGATTAAGTTTTATTTTTTTTAAGTAAATGATATACATATTATTAGAGTTCATTATTAAATATTATTTGAATTCAGTTTAGTGAAACTATCATTTGGATTAAAACAACAGTATTTTAGATATTATTTGAATTCAGTGATATAGTAGAAACTGTTACGAGGCTAAGATGCCATCAAGAAAGCAGGAATTAATACAAAGAGGCAGGATTAAATAGCAATATTACTAAAATTTGACTTCGTAATATATTAATTTAAACAGCGAAATATCACGTACTCTGATTGCGCGGTCGGTTCTCAAAATGCCGCAGCAACGAAATAAAAGTACTATATAATCGCCGGGAAAAAGGCGAAGGGGGTTCAGAAGTTGAAAGTAAAATGGGCAATCGGTCTTACGTCCGCCATTCGGTACTTTATAAAAGAATTAATCTCTGTGTCAAGCCTTACTGAATTTTATTTTATTTTGTAATAAAAAGTGAACTTATAAAAGTGTAGTGCTCAATCCCCCTTTCTGCATCCCGATCCTACAACAACTGGTGGCAGCGGTGGGATCCTTCTGCCAAACTCTTGGAATCCTGGAAGGTAGAGCGGATCCGGTCGATGCCAACCTGGAAAGGCAACAAAGGAAAAAGTGCAGCCAAGCAGAGACACAGTGCGCCTGGAGGAAATCAAATGAAATTTTCGAATACTACCAAAGTAATATACTCACCTATTTGTAGACATCACAAGGACATGTTTTATGAAAAAAATTAAATCATTCATGTGGCGCTTTTTTTATAGCGATAAATAGATTTTTTTACCAATTTTCCTATTTTTTCAATTAAAAATTATTAAGAAGTACCAGAATAATAGGAAAATTAAAAAAGAAAATACCCATATGATTACTATAATTTCAAGAAAACCAAAAAAACATGAAAAATAATAATAATTATAATAACATTCATAAAATGTTTGAATAACTTATTTTTATTCATCAAAACAATATTTTTTTTACAAAAAATCTTCGTATATAATGTTAGGGCTGCCTTCTGAATACCTAGGTAAATAAGTTTTTTCAATATAAATTATATGCAGCAGCTAAAGATTTTTTTTTTTTACGGTTTTTATTTTATAAATGGCGTTTTATAAATGCAAAATATTATAAACAAGTACGGCTCTCATAAGTTTAACATAATAATCTTTATAATTTTTTGATAGATTATAATTGCTCCAAGTAGTCTTGAAATCACAATGAACAGAGCTTCCATGGCCTGCTCGGAATAAAATCTAAGACCTATATTAATATTTAAGTAATATTAGTATAAAAAGCACATGTCCTATTTAATAAACGTTTAAAAAATAAGTATTATTTACCTTGCTTACTGTGTTCGCAAAATTCTGAAACATATTAAAAAATAACGTGAATTTTTGGAGTTATCGAAATTCCTAATGCCACATAACTTGTTTTAAAACTTTTTATGTAGTCCTT
The DNA here is from genome assembly GCA_037157785.1 of Cephalotes varians. Lineage (NCBI taxonomy): Eukaryota > Metazoa > Arthropoda > Insecta > Hymenoptera > Formicidae > Cephalotes > Cephalotes varians. Next base: position 30,258 of record JANQDE010000529.1, read on the forward strand.
GAATTTTGAATCTAAGTTCAATGAAAAACATCCATGAACAACTATTGCAAGTTTTCTAAATAAAAACTTTAACGTATTTGCAGATACCCAAACACTTCATTGACTCTAAAATATCAATAGAGTTTAGAAGTTTATGGCAATCATTTCCTATGAATGAAGAGTGTTCACCAGTTAGTGCACTTCTGAGAAACATTACATTTCTTGGCCCACTCTAAAGAAACACTTCCAAATTCAGCTGATATCTTATCGAAAATTGTATACAGCTCCTAACAACAGATGTAACTCAGGAGGTGGTATGAAAAACAAAATTTTCTTATCTTCTATTGGAAGTAGTGACTGATTTATAAAATTATTATAGGTTTTTTGCGATTTTTTTATTACACTTTTCCGACTTGTCAACCATTTTTCGTAATCACTTTTACACTAGATTACAGTTCTTGAATTGCCACAAACTTGTAAATTATTATTTGAGAAAGCATCACAGTAAGGACATGGATGAGTACTGGCATTAGGCCAAATTAAGTTAACAATTTTTAAGTCTGCAATGTTTCCATTTTTAAGATGTATATTTATATTCAATTTTGACTATATAAGGGAAATATTTGTATAATTCTCTTGTACATCGGGAGCCAGAAAAATAATGAAAAGTTTTTTAACTCCAGACTCGGAAAACTTTTTGTTATAATCTTTCTTTTTTTTTATATCCTGTGCAACATCAATATTTGTTGAATCATTAGGCGTCTGAAGAGATATACAAAATTTCAAAAAACCATCACCACTGTCAATATCAAACTGTACAATCACTTCATTTAAATTACGCAGTTCAGTTACAAAATTCAATTAGTCCTGTTAAATCTTTGCAAATTATGGCTTTTCCTCGAGCTATCGTAATTTTATTTTGTTTTTCTTTCACAAAATTAAAGTCACTTACTTCAAAAAAATTGTCAAACGTATGAGATTTTTCACCAATTTTATTTTTTTCAAATGCAATTGAATGATTACTTTATGAACACACTGCAGCTGCCAACCCATCTAATTTTCTATTGCTTAAATTCAAATTACTTTGAATTTTTTCCAATGTAAAGCTTGAAATGATGCTTGTTTTTTGCTTTTTGTTAGGTTTTAGCACAACTTCTATAGGTCTTCTTCGCTTTTGTGAAAGAACAGCTTTTTCATCATTTTTAAAGTTTATCGAATTTTCACTTTCGTCTTTGTTAGCAACTATTTTTAAAAGTTTTACTGTTGCTTGTTCTTTTTATTTGTCGTTTTGAAACACGTTATTTTTGACATTATCAAATAAAGTTTCGGCATTACATTTATGTTTTATGCCTTTTCCCATTGGAGTGCAACATTTATAACACCGCCGAATTTCACTTTTTTTTTTCTTTAAATTATCATTTTTTTTGCACAATTTTTTTGGGCCTTTTTTTAAATCGAATTACATAACAATTGCACGTTTCATTTGCACTTTGAGATCGTAAATCACATCTAATCGATAGAAAATGTTCTATATTTTCTTCTAAAGATATTCGTTGAGTTGATTTTTTTATTTTTAGTCCTTTGTAAACACAATTTTTGCAAGTTGGACATAACATAGTTGGTAAGCGATCGTCTTTTAAATTGTAACTACAAAGGTTTTTCAATTTCTTTTCTACAGCCTCGCTGATGAAAATCATTTTTTTCGACTTTTGACCACAAAATAAACATATTTTAATTCTGTTTCCTTCATGATCGCAACTTTTTTTAGTTCGGGTAGATCATTTATAAAAAATATTTAACCAAAAAGTACTTTGAAATCACGTAACCATACGATAGTATATAGTTATTTGATAAATTTCCATATATGAGCTGTTTGGTGTATGACAGTTAACTAACTAATAAACGAGAAAGAGTCACCGATTTCATATGCTTCATATAGGTGCTAAAGTCATCTTACGGAAAATATAAACAATGAGCTCCGCGCATCTTTGACTAGTAAACTATAACTTTGACCATGGTGATCGTTTATAAATACATTTTATAAATACGGAATATACGAAATACGGAATATTTAGGAAATACATTTTACAAATATTTATTTTGTAATATTTATTAAATTCCTTTTTTTCTATCATTAATGTTTGTGTTATTTGGAAGTGTGTAAAAAAAAGCGCCACATGAATGATTTAATTTTTTTCATAAAACATGTCCTTTTGATGTCTACAAATAGGTGAATATATTACTTTGGTAGTATTCGAAAATTTCATTTGATTTCTTCCAGGCGCACCGTGGAGATAAGAAACAACAGATACAGCGACCGTCGCTCAGCAGAAACCCAATCCGGCGACGACCTATCTCAACTCAACAAGGCTAAGCAGCGCAGCAGCATGCGACTCGTCTGTATGTAAGTCGAGCGAACTATTGTACACACGTCTATCGTATAAATAACTGCTAGCGTAGTAGCGAAAGCCAAATAAAACACGCGGCGAACGAATCGTTTGAATAAAAACGCGAATAAAGTAAATGTCGGACAGTGAAATTGACAGACGCTATCCCGCCGAACGAAACACGTCATGATTGCATAGCGAGCCAACATGATGTGCGAGTAAACCGACTCCTTTAAGTCCTATCCGAGTAATAGAACAAGCGGTAACTGATATCCGTACGCCGAAACCTCGAAGCATATTACTCGAGTGAAAGCTCCCCTGAACCCGAGCTTCACCCGAACGTAAATATCGAATGCGAATTTCCATTCGAAGAAATCCTAGCATAGTAAATCATAACGGACAGGACGACGACATATTACACCCCACGTATGCCAGATCTGAAAATACCGACCAAACAGAAAGTAGAGTCTCTCATCGGGGAAAGTTTTCGCTGACTTCTTACGACAGCAGCATATTCAATCCAGAAGAAATTTTCGCCGATATCCAAGAAATGGCGACTCAACAACAAAATATTCCGCGCGGCGAAATCACCGGAGGACATAGAATAACGAGCGCGGAAATCGACATCGAAATCGACAGACTTTGAAACACCGCGAATCACATCATGCATAGAGAATTCGAACAACTTAGAGCCTGTCAGGAAGCGAGAAACTTAGTCCTAGATCAGATACTAGAGGGAATGCGAGAAATACAAGATCGTTTAAGCAGATTAGAGAACGCAAGTCATGATCTCTCATTACGCGAAAACCGTAGCACCGCGTTTGATATAACGTACGGACGTCAGAAAGCACGATCCTATCAACACTTATAGTACATAAAAGTAAAAGACGCCCGCGACATGATTCTGGAAATCGACGGAACTTCGCGTAATCAAGTGCAAAAATTCCTGAACGCGAGTACATACGCAATGAGCGAAATAAATCCAGCCGACGAAAGATCTCTATTGAGAGCTATCCTGTGCACAAAATTAACAGGAAAAGCGATGTACGAATTCCAAACGCGACATCCGATCTTTTGCTCAACTGAAGCAGGAGATAGAAATGTGCTACTTGTCAAAACGTGGCACCGCACATACACAGCACAAATTTAATATGACTCAAAAGCGTGAGAGAATATGGACTCTGACTAGATAAACTAGTAATGGAACTCTATCAATCCATGACCGAGGGAAAAGAACACTCGCCCGAGCAACGGAAAACGATACTCGATACGATCCAAGAGTTAGCATTGGAAAATTTCCAACTAGAACTCCGTGACGACATGCAGACAATAGTGCGTTCGCGTAATTATAAAACGCTAACGGCAGCTATATCAGGTAGAGAGAAGAAGAAGAAAAATTAAAAGGATCTTCCTCGCGAATAAATTACAAACCCAAGGAACAGGATCAATTTCGACAAAGTCGAAACACTGGACTACAGTGCCAAAAAGATGGGCCATCACGGACGAGATTGTCGAACAAGTCGCTACGCTAATAGATTCGTATTACCGAAAGCAAAAAAATCAGCCGGTGTAAACACCGTGGAAAAATACTGTACTTATTGTAAGAAGGCAGGACACAAATGAGAAGACTGTTGGTCGTTAAATGGATGTCCTGGGATGGAGTGGACAACGCGACCGAAAAAAAAAATCGAAAAAAAAGAAGCAAATAAATGTAATATCAAAACCAATGACGAGCAAGACATAGTATGAAAGCGATTCGACTTTTAGCAACAGCGGAGACGAGGAAAGCAGATCCACGAAAAAGACAACACGAGCGGTGCGCGAGCATTAGATTACTCAGGTGACCAAACCTCACGCGAATACCGACCTAGATCTCATGACGCTCCCAATAAAAGAAACGAAAAGAGAAAAAACCAGTTTTTTGTACTTGACACAGGCGCGACACTCACACTCGTCAAAATTGATAATCTGAAAGGCAATACAAAGATGCGAGATAAACGAATAGCGTTAATGGGAGTAACGGGTCATAAAATATACACCCTTGGAAAAATTCGAGCAACCATCCCTTTAGGAGAACAAAAGATACATCACACCATGTATGTAGTAAAGGATGATTTTCCTATCGATTACGAAGGAATACTCGGAATAGATTTCCTCACGAAACAACAAGCTAAATGCGATCACGGAAAGAAGAAGCTACGAATCGGCGACGTGATGTTAAAGCTACATCCACACCAAAAAATGCTGTTAGCAGCCCGAAGCGAAACCATTGTGCAAGCCATAACAGATAGAAATTCTTTCGACATAGTAAAATCCGAAGAAGCAAAACCAGGAATATTCATCGGTTCTTGTTTAGTGAAACTAGAAGAATATGCGTGTCCGGTGAGCATAATTAACACTACGGAAGAACCCGTAGAGATTACAACACCACTCGTAACGTTGAGTGAGATACAGGTGAGTGACCGCGCGAGCGTTACAAGCGAGCGATAACACTGAGTCAATACAAGCGTGAAGGGAACGTCTAAATAACCAACTACGTCTCGAGTACTTAAATAACGAAGAAAGAAGGGCAATAGAAGAAATCTGCGAAAATTTTTGCGACATATTTCATCTTGAAGATGATACGTTGACATTCACGACATCGGTAACGCACGAAATCACTACAAAGATAGATAGCGCGCCAGTGAATGTTAGACTACCATATAGATTACCAGAGAAGCACAAAGAGGAAGTGAATCGTCAAATTACAAAGATATTGGGCGATGACAATATTCGTTCCAGCACGAGCCAATGGAACGCATATCTATTAGTCGTTCCAAAGAAAATGGATGCGGAAAACAAAAATTACGAATTGTAATAGATTTTTGTAAATTAAACGATTTGACAATAGGAGATTTTTTCCCATTGCCAAATATAACGAACGTCCTAGATCAATTAGGAAATGCCAAATATTATTCTACATTAGACTTAGCGTCGGGATACCATCAAATCCCGATGCAAGAGGAACATAAAAAGAAAACTGCTTTCTCGACACCTTACGGTCATTTTGAGTTTAATAGAATGTCAATTGGTTTAAAAAATGCGCCAGCAACGTTCCAAAGATTAATGAATTCCGTTTTGACCGGAATACAAGACCTCAAATGTCTCGTATACTTAGACGACATCGTCATCTATGAACCAAATTTAAAGGAACACAACAAAAGGCTAGTCAAAGTATTCAACAGATTGAAGGAACATAATCTGAAGCTACAACCAGATAAGGATCAAGCACAATAATTATAATCTTAGCCAGCGGAATAAGTTTAAGCCTATGATATATAAGAAATAAGAAACGAAAAACAGTAAACAATCAAACACAAATGCGATGCAGCGACGCTGTATTATATTAGTAAAGAAACGATTGTAATAAACATCGGGCAACCAAAGAATGTAACAAATTGTAAATGTAAATGAAAGAAAATTCGATCTCTCATTTTCTTTGTATAAGGGGGGGGGGATGTTACAAGGCCAAAATATGCCATCAAGGAAGCAGGATTAAAAAGCAAGCAATATTACTAAAACTTGATCTCGTAACATATTAATTTAAACAGCGAAATATCACGTACTCTGATTGCGCGGTCGGTTCTCAGAGTACCGCAATAACCGAATACGGAAATAAAAGTACTATATAACCGCCGGGAAAAAGGCGAAGGAAGTTCAGAAGTTAAAAGTAAAACGGGCAGTTCGGTCTTACGTCCATCGTTCGGTACTTTATAAAAGAATTAAACTGTGTCATGCGTTATTTTATTTTATTTTGTAATAAAAAGTGAATTTATAAAAGTGTAGTGCTCAATCCCTTTCTCTGCATCCCGATCCCACAACAAAACGTATCACTTAGTTCTATTTTTTAATTGTGTTATTATTATTAAAGCTACTACCATTTGGATTTAACTGTCGAGCTAACGAAATGAAACTTGGCGCTACTTATTGATTTCAAATCTTTTATACAAATAATATACATATTATTTGGGCTGAGCAATATTATAATAATATTAACAAATAATAGATTAAGTTTTATTTTTTTTTAATAATTAGTTTTACTTCTTAATTGTGTTATTATTAAAGATACCATTACTTCGATTGGAACAACAATTTTAGATATGATTTGAATTTAGTGAAGTGATGCAATTTACTGATAAACGTTTAGGTTGAAATAGTAGAAATGTACCACTTAGTTTTATTCCTTAATTGTGTTATTATGATTAAAGCTATTACCACTAGAACAACAGAATATTTCCTCCAAGCAACGCGTAAACTTGTCGCGTTTTCTTACCTTTTTTAAAAAGGTAATTTTTTAAGATAGTTTTATAGAGATATCATTCATTTTGTTGTGTTCAAATGTTATAAATTTATAAAGACGTTATAAAGACATTATAAAGATATATTTATATTGCTACAACAGTTTTTCCTTCAGACAGTAGACTTTATCATCTTTTTTATCTTTATTTAAAAAAATAATTTGTATGATATAAGGCGGTTGCCAAGACCGCACAAAAATTAAGGGCGCCTGTTGTTAGGCAGCCCGCGGAGATCGATGCCGAAGTCACGCGCAAGTAGGCGCATGGCATTTTCTCGCGAGCATCGCGGAACGTGAGTTTCTCGAGAGTGCGATGATTCGCGAGACCGTGATCCGAGATCAACAACAGAGGACTCGAATTGTATCCTTTCTCGGAAGGAAGATTCTACCAAGAGCAGTAAGAAAGCCTCGAGGAGCTACAGGGAGCACTGATTACCCGTTTTTAGCAGAGACAATAGAACTGTTTCAGAAGCTGAGCCAGAAGCACCGTCAAGCTGCCGCCCAACAAAGGGAAGCCAGCGGATACGCCAACCAACAGCTCGTCACCAGGGCCTAGTCCGACACAGTGGAAGCTCATCCCGCTGCGCCTCACGCCGCCTCGGTTGACCCGGCCTCCGAGAGATTTCCTGGTTACCTGGGATATCAGGGTCCGGCGACCTATTTCTCCTTTTTGGAGACTCGTCACTCCTGTCGCCGCTGAGGGAACCTCCACGACGACCAGGGTCCACAGAGGAATCCAGTGCAGACCGAGCACCTGCGACCAGGCGACACAAGGAGATCAGCAGTGGGAGGTGTCGAGCGACGACGAAAACGACCAGCCCGACGGAAGAACGTCTACTGGAACACAGGTGGAGACCGCAGACATAGAGGGCCACGAACAGCAGACGGAGAGGTCCTACACTCCACCCGGGACTCCGTCTTCGCTGCGTCGCTGGGGCCCGAGGAAGCTTACCACCACTAAGCCTACCCTTGAGTGAAGAGAGCGCCTGTAGGCCGTTAGGAACAAACGGCCCTTCTAAGGCCACACCAAACTCCACATCACACGTGTACATCACACGTTATATTACACACTCTTACACTAATACACACTTACACTGTATATAATAGACTGTACATATTGTAAATATAATTTGAGAAAATAAATACTTCTACACACCAGCAAAAGACTTGTGACTTCGATTACCTTTGGACACGAAGCAGCGCCCCTATACTCTTGTGCGATAGAGAAAAGCGCGCTACCCACATATAATATTCTGTAGTGTTAAGTGTCTTATAAACAGCATATAACGTAAGATATGATTGCAACCTAACATGATTGGTATAATTAATTGTATGTAAATATATATAAATAGAACCATCACTCTCATTGTCTTTCATTATTAAAAATATCTCTATTTTTACATTTCTTTATTTATTCATAATATTATTGAAATGTTAAATAAGAACCATGTTTTGATGCCACATAAAATGTGATGCCACAAAAAACAATTAAAAGATAAAGAAACTATAAAAGCTTCTTCAAATAATAAAGTTTATAAAGACGTTATAAGATGTTTATAAAGATGTATTTATATAGCTACAACAGTTTTTCCTTCAGACAATAGATTTTATCATCTTTTTTACTTTTATTTAAAAAATATTTAAAAAAAATAATTTTGTACAGATATAATAATATTGTGTAGTGTTAAATGTCTTATAAACAGCATATAACGTAAAATATGATTGAAACCTAATGGGATAGTTATTATTCGTTTGATTATATTTTCATTACAGAATAATAAATTAGTGAAGATACCACAGAAATTTAATTTATCTATTATACCAACAACTAAAATATTAATAATTGAACAAGAGTATAAAGTAATGAATGCTATATTTCATCATAGATTAAGTATTAAGCAAGGTTATTATACAAGTATATGTAGAGAAGAAAGATCTTGGATTGAAATTCATGATGCACAAATTAAGAAAAAGCAATGACCCAGAGGTGCTAAAGATATTTACATTTTATTACAAAAAAGTTTTAACAAAAATATATATTAAGCAACATATTGTAAAATATAGATAGACTTTACTTATTAAGAATAGCAAAGAGTTAATTTGAACTAAATTTGCTTGTATCTTATTGCATATAAGTTATTATCACGTCATATTTAATTTATATTTATTTATATTAACTGTAACGATAATTTCAATTCAAGCCTATATAAAATTTCTTAGGCAATCATAAAAGTGAGAATTACGAAGAATTAGTCGCTGATTTCAAAATTCTAATGTCACAATGACATGAATCCCCTCCCCCCCTCTATTTATGATGCCACTTTTTCAGGATCTTTAAAATAAAGAGATTACGGGATTATAGGATCATGAGGTTGTGGGATCATGTGGTTCTGGATGTATGATACTCAAGTACAAGGTTCCGAGGTCATCAATCTTATTAATTCTCCATTCAAGATTCTCCGCTCTTTTCATCGGATTCCTAGGAGTTGAGAGTTTATGGCATTAATGAGTTATGGGGTTTTACGGGGGTTTCTTAGAGATATGTGGCCAAAACTGGAGTACCACAATGTTGTTAGGTTAAAGTTTCTATGTTGAATCACATTTAGAGTATGATTAGATTCAAATGAACTGGGTAAGCAATACTAAGAGCTAAGTTTTTCGGTGTTAAAAGAAACCCTGATGTGTTGGGACAAAATGGAGATTAGATTCATGTTTAGCGGCTCAAAATACAAGGGATAGGTATGGTCAGTACTCCAGCACAGATCACTTTTTTTTTGTGGGCCTGTGTAACTTTTTCTTTTGTCAACGTTAATTCACTTTTAAAAAATATATCACTTTTTCCACAAGTTCACATGACTTGTCATACAACTAACACCAATGTGAAAATGTGTTCAATAAATCATTCAGTTTGTAACTTTTCTTATTCAAATTGTTAATGGAAATTGAAAGAAGGATACTATTATCAATAATAACTTTTGTATCACCACACGACTTGCATCGACTAGTAGAAGTAATTTGATGTTGTACCAAATTTTTTATATAATCATATCTTGTACAAAGAGCAATAAGAAATTCGAATGCATCTCGTTTAATAGGAAGAATTTTGTCCTAAAAATTGTTGTATCTCATAAATATTCAAATTATTCATTCCATGTTCATATTGATACGCAAATAAATTTAAAATCCAGTTTATCATAATTAAAGAAATGCTTTCTAATTATATTTAAATGCAATAAACATTGGAATACTGCATTTGCATGAAATCTTGTCTATATTTTGAAAACCACGCAAAATCCAACCTGTACTTTGTCAAGTTTTTTCATCTGACTCTTGAGCGGAAATAATTTTGACAATATCCACGGAACATCTTTAACTTTATGATAACGCTCTTTTAAAATTGTAATAATTTCTGATTCAGGTTTATGTATTTGTTTTAACCGATTGTATTCTATAATAACTTCTTCGCTATTACAGATAAAGGATCATAATTAATTAAATGTAATCCATGTAGAGACGTTACTTGAGAACGCAACATAAACCTGACCATAACTAAATATAGAATTATCTATATCCATAATAGCGTTTTGCAAACTCAATCCTTACTTTTGTGAATAGTGATTCTATAACTAAAAAATAATGGAAATTCTTTTCTAATAACATATGCTCTGTCCGTTACTTTAAACTTAACACTTACTCTTTCAATAAAATATTCCAAATCTGATGGTATAAAAGAAGTTTTATCTTTTCTATATAATCAGTTGTTGCATACTGCACAATCAAGAGACACGGTCGTGTCTCGGCGCTAAAGTGTATGCGCGAGACCGAACCGTGTATCTATACGCGAGCCGACGAGTTGCGAGCATCTGAGATTATCAGATCTTAATAACGATTGAATCGATTAAGTTTTAAATAGACTCAATCGACAGCTTGGGTTTGATTTATATCATAAAAGTGCTTTTATTTTTTTCCTACGATTTTGCCCTACGAACCGAGATATTGCGACGCAAAGTCTAAATTTAGATAAAATCATTATTAAGAAACGTTGTCGTCGTCGGAGGCGAGGAGTGGGGATAGTGTCTTTTTGCAGTTTTTGACGCAAGAGGCGCTTGCGACCAAACCTCGCAAATGTATCGATGTATTGATCGAGAATCGAGCGAGCGAGAAATGCCCCGTCTACACGCTATCTTTAAGATAGTGTATTGAAGTGGTCTGATGTTAAAGTGTGCGTGTAGTTGTGTTCAACCTATCTTTAAGATCTATGTTTAAGATAGTTTGACGCAGCTACACACAGCATTTTAACATCGGACCATTTCAACGCACTATCTTAAAGATAGCGTGTAGACGGGGCAAAAGCGATCGGCGCGGTCTGATTGGCGGTCGATGATGTTACTGTTTTGCGGCGCGAACTGACAGTGAGTTTATTTTCATAGTATATAATCATTTTTATTTTATCATTTTTATTTTTATTTCCGCCGTGATCTCTGGTCCTGAATTGGTGTCATATTGTGGCAGGAATATAAAGGTAAGGACAGTGAAGTGGAAATATAGTGTATAATGTGTAGTATATCGACAAAGGGCAAAAAGTGGAAAGGAAGAGATGTACATACGACAGTAAACATTATAATAAGCCAGATTATGAATTAAACGTGGAGAATGTATACTTTAAATAGGTGTAGAGATAAAGGAAACGATAACATAAATACATTTTTGCCCCAGAGCGAGGCCATATTACGATGTTAGTGAAAAATCTCTCGGTTAAATGCAAGCAACCAAAGAAAGACTCATTTCACAGATATTACGTTAAAAATATTGATTCTATAGAAATAGTAAAGAAAAAGGATACAATTATCAAAAAGACGAATGAGAAAGAAGCTTTGAAGCAAGATAACGAGGCAAATGAGAGTTATAGCTTCTTGGTGCAAGAACTTGGAAGAGAAGCAAAAGTGCAAAACTCGAGAATTTAATGAACAATTAACAAGATGACAATTAAGAAGATGCACATAATGTTAAACTTTGGCTGCAATATATTAACTTTCAGGTATTTATTTTTAAAAAATTAAGTATATAATATTGTAAATTATAGTAAAAGACTTCTATTAGTACAAATTATTTAAATTGCAGGAGAAATAAATGTTTCGAGTTATTTACTTACTAATTAATTTATATATTGCTATATTATAAAAAAATTATAAAAAAAAGAAATAATATCTACCAAAAATTAACTTAAAAAAAAAAAGATTTAAAAAAGGCGCTAAGTACACACGCTTTTAAAAAAAAACAGAACAATAATTTTATCTTTCAAAAAAGCTGTCGTACGTACTTAAAGAACCAAGATATTTATGAATTTTTTCATCTGATAAATGTACAAAAGCAGGATCTTCATATACAGAAGGTAACGGAAGCAAATCTCCAAATAAAAGAATATGCTTTTGATCAAACCAACCATTATCACAATCAGTAGTATCGAATATTTGAGACAGTCGTAAGTATATATATTAAAATCAAATTAGATATCATTGACACTTCATCAATTATAATCAGATTAATATTTTTAAGAGCTGATCGTAAAACTTGCAAAACATGATCAGACAATTGTTTATACTTAGGAGTATGTTTAACAGGTAACTGCAGTAATCTATGAACTATTAAACCGTCTATATTAAACGCTGCTATACCAGTAGGTGCTGCTATAGCAGTGTGTTTGTAGAAATTTTGTTTTATCCAGCATTTAATTGTTTTAATCAAAAAACTTTTGCCAATACCTCCTTCTCCACCACTAACATATAATCGTAATATTGATTTATCTGACATTACAGTATTGGTAACTTTATCAAACACTCTTCTTTGATCTGCATTCAGTTTTGAAATCATTTCAGGCATATCGATTTCCTCGCATTTGTTACTAAGATTTTTAAAATCTTGCATCGCTTCACCAGCTTCAACATGTTGAACACTTATTGGATTATTAGGATCATCTTGAGATACATGCTGTTTTCCCAAATCATCAAGATATTCTTGAAGTAATTGCTTCGCATTTTCAAATGCTTTTTGCAATTCCTCTAATTTTTCATGATACTGCAATGCTTCCGCAAGATGTAACTTTACCTCRTGAAATGATGCAGCATAAGTATCATACCCATTTTTAAGTTCTTCTATTTTCCRCCATGGTTGAAACATAAGGAGTAATGAAAAAAAATATTTTTCCGGCCATGTATTGACATCATATCTATAATGATTAATGAGATATTCGCGTTTTCGCTGTTTAAGATAATAACCATTATCCATCTGAAAGTATTCGATTTTTACCTCGTGATTTGATTTTCGTAATATCATACCACTGTACAAATTCGTATAAAGACATCGATTTTAATTCTGTCGGTCTATGTGAATAACGATCATCTGTTACAGATGGATAAAATATATCTGTAGAATCTCCATCAAGAGCTTCAATTTCTTTATAGCTTTTGACCTTTTTATCGTATCTGATTAACATCTAATCATCTAATAGTCGTATTTGGATCAGTCTCATATAACGAAATACCTAGCAATGTATCAACAACTTCAAGAGCTCCACATTCTCTATGATTCGTGAATCACAAACCAATGTTCCAAAGAAAGCTCGCCAATGATTTGTTTTTATCATTTTTACTATAGTAACGATAGTATCAGATAATTCACATTTTCCTGGTTTATTCATTCATTACTTGGTAACATAATAAGTAAGAAACGATGATTTTTCACCAATAAATTGTATATCCATATAGGATTATAATCATTTATATCAATTTCAATATCTGTTCGAAGAAGGTCGTAAAGCCTACTTCTATGTTTTAATTGTTTTCTACCTGCTATCGAACTTACGACATCTCTCATAATCAACATTTCTGTAATAGGACGAGGGAAACCAAAACGACATATACGAACAATTTTACAACCTACTTTCTTAGAACGAAGACAATAATCATTATGTTTGTGCCGTTGATGCGTATTAACTCGTCTTTATAATAACGGTGAAATCTTTTGATCCGGCATTTTACTACATGGAAAAAAAATTTACTTGTCTCAAGAAAAATCTATTTGTTTCAAGAAAATAATTTTCTCATACATATAGTTCCTAGCAGGCATTTAATTGATTCATAGAAACAATTTTCTCGGTACTAGTAAACATTTTTGAAAACCAAGAAATTGTTTCTTGAAATAAAAATTATATTTTATAAAAAGAAATGAAAAATAAATAAAATTAAGAAAACGTTATCTCCGAAGAATATTTTTATTTCTTGAAACTAAGAAAACATCTTACACGAGAAATAATTTCATTTTTGACGCAATCAAAAATTTTCTTACATTGAAAATATCAATTCTTGTAAGAAATTAAGAATTTCCTTACAATAAGAATAGGTTTGCTATAATAAGAAATTAAATTACACCGACTAAATATATTATTCAAACAAAGAACATATTTGTCATTAGAAATAATTTTATTTTTGAGGCAATAAAAAATTTTCTTGGGTTTCAAATATCGATTCTAATAAGGCAATAATATTTTCTTGCAGTAAAAATATATTTTGTGCTATAAGAAATTTCTTCACTTGCATCTAACAAATATAAAATATAAAATATATAAAATATAAAATATAAATACATTCTTCAAACAACTCATTATTTATTTGTATCATAAAAGTAATTTATATTGATTTTAATATATGTTTAGAGAATAAGGAGTTCTAGAAATAAATAATGCTAAATTAAGTTTTCATTCATTGAAATCATCATTTATTTACTGCTATAAATACACACACACACACACACACGCAAAATAGTGAGAAATTCACATAAAATAAAAGCATTACAAAATTATTAGAAGTAATTAATGTAAAATAAATTAAAAATTATTTTTTGTTATATAAATTTTATCATTAAGTATGTGTGTAATGTAAGTTTTATAATCTTTCAAATTATCTTGATTTTTGCATTCAATTTTTTTTGTCAATTCGAGTTCATAAGCAGTCAAATGTTCTGAATATCCTATAACTAAAAAATGTGTGTAAACAAAATAAATTTTATGATTGTTAGACTTTAACATAATGATGTTAATTTTTCCAAAAGTTATACGTCCATTGTCGATAATCTTATTTGTTTGTATTATATTGTTAATCTCATATCTCGTACCATTCAACTGAATCTGACAAAAGTTATTAATTAAAAATTCTGAAGCAGAGAAAATTACAAGTTCATTTCTTATTGAATCAACTTGTAATATTGGAGTAATGTTTTTATCACAAGATATGCGTTCATAATTATTCAATCGGTTATTTATTATATTTAAGTGTTGTAAAGTAAATAATTTTTCAACATTAATAAAATTATTCAGAATTTTTCCTATATCATATCTACATACACCTTCAAGCAATCGGATCTACGGATAAGTTATTTAATAAATGAAAAGCAGGTATTTTATTGAAAGTACAAGGTTCTTGACCACCAAACATTTTTTTATTGCAATGTTCCGAATAACTTTCAATTTTTCTAATTAGTTGAGAATTTTCTACAAATTGTTTTTGATATTCTGTTTTGGAAGCAGTGCAAATTCTGCAACTGTACATAGAATTAAAATTTTTATTAAAACCTAAAATGCTATTTAATCCTAAGTTATCTCCCGCTATATATGTAAGATAAACAAAAATTGTATATTCTTTACCGCAAACATTTATTATTAAGCCATTATTTTCTAAATCAATTAATTGTTTAACAATATTGTGAAATATTCTTTCATTACTAAAACATTTATGATCTGTATACTTATGAATCTGCAGCAAAAAGATATTTTCTAACATACTTGCATATTCAGGTGGTAAGCAAGATACAGTATAATAAACTATTCCAATTTTATTAAGACCTTTATGTGATCCTAAAGGATTATTTACTTCGACGTCATCAAAAAATAAAGTCAAAGGTATTTTTATGTTTTCAGTGTTTATCTCTAGAGATTTCCATATTGTACCTTGTGTTATTAATTTTATTACAAAACAATCTCTACAACTTTTCATAAAAGATATAATTTTATCAAAAACATGAGGCATTTCCAAAAATTTTTTTAACACTAAATTCAGAGACATTGTAACAATATTCGTCTTTTTTGTTAATAATTGTGTGGTTTGTTTGCATTTGCGTAATGAAAGAGAAGATGCAATAATTATTTTCTTCGGTATGAATAAAAAATTATTGTCTCTAAAAAATTTAAGCGTCATGTGTTCAGTCTTGTAAAGATTTTTTCATAACTTCTATTTTTTTACATAGATCTGCTAATTGTTCATATTCAGATTGTAATTGATTTAAACAAATCGAGAAGAAGAACGTATTGATAGAAAATATAATTTCATGAATACTTTTTCTTCGTTGGCGATCGGGACTCCTCGTGCGTCTTCGTATTGTGATAAGATTCTTGATTATCGTGCGGCAAAAATTACGTACGGCGCACCGCGCCGTGACGCCCTGAATACAGGACGTCCTTCTATTCGCTAGGAACGATGCGATTCTGGAGCGCATCGTTACATCACCCCTCCTCAATGAGTGCCTGAATTAGGCACAATCAGGCTCTTTCTCGGATGCTGCGGACGGTTCCATCGGCGTTAAACCATATGGTCCAGCGTTGTCCTCCGAAGTGAGTCTTGTACCGGCGAGCGACGTGAGCCGCGAAATGGGGTACGTTGATGCCCACACAACACGGTGACTGTTTGCTGACAGTTAGTCGACTTTTCTCAGTCGGCGTAAAGTCGACTATGAAAAGTCAATTATATGCCGACTTAACTTGAAAAGTCGTCTTACTGTCAACTTTTAGTCAACTGATAGTCAACTTGAAAAGTCAACTGTCAGTCGACTATTTTTGGGACATTCGTCAACTATTAGTCAAATATAAGTCGACATTCTGTTTTTTAAAAGTTGACTCTTGACTTCTCTAGTCAACTTTCAGTCGACTTCGTGTTGTGTGGGTGGTGATAACTCCCAAACGGTGCACCCCACTGTGTTTTCGCAGGGGGGAAAAAGAGAAAGGGGGGATCCACCTTACTTCTCCGCGGGCATCCATTACTCGTGTTCCTCGTCCTCAGGCCCGGAGCCGTCTTCGAAATCCTCCGTGCTGCTATTGTCGATCGAATCATCGGCGGGCGTACTGTCCTTGGGTGCGGACTTCAAGTCCTTTATATGGATGTGTCGGTATCATCGGCCGTTTTTATCGCGCAAATCGACAATTACCGGCGAGATAATTCGGCGCACTTCGAGGGGGCCCCGAAATTTCGGCGCGAGCTTCGCGTTTTGTGCATTGGCCTTGTTGGAGAGTTGGTAGTCACGCTTCCATACCCACTCCCCGACCTTCGGTTTCCATTGGCGGCGGCGGAGGTCGTAGTGTCGTTGTTGAGTTTGAAACGCGCGTGCCATTGAGATGCGGACCAATTCGAAGGCCTCCTCGAGGTGTCGCCGTGTCATATCCAGTAGCGGCGGGATACCGGGTCTTGCGGCGGGCGCAATGAGTTCGCGGCCAAGGTTTAAATACGCGGGCGAGTACCCGGTGGCTTCGTGGCGGGCCGAGTTATAGGCGAATTGTAATTCAGGCAGATGCTCGTCCCAGCTTCGATGATTGCGCCCTACGTACTGGGCAACCATCGTCTTGCGGTTTGTTCGCTCGACCGGATTGCAGTAGGGGGCATGTACCGGCGCGAACTCGTGACGGATGTTGTAGGCCGCGAGCCGGCGTTTCAATTGTCGCGATTTTAGTTGTGTCCCATTATCGGAGAGTATGACGTCAGGACATTTGTGGCGCAAAATTACCGCTTCGGTGATCGCGGTAGTGACGGCGGGCGCGATGGCGCGACGTAAGGGGCGCATTTCCACTCACTTCGTAAATCGATCCTGAATATTCAGCAGCCAAGTATGCCCTTTTTTCAATCGTGGAAGTGGTCTTACGAGGTCAAGGGTTACATGCTCCCAGGGGCGGCGTACGGCGGTGGCGTGTAAGGTGCCGGTCGTTGCTGCGCGACTTTATGTCGTAGGCACACTTCGCAATTCCGTACACAACGCGCAATTTCGCGGAACATGCCGGGCCAGAAGTAATGCTGGGTGATGCGAGCGATGGTCTTTCTGTTAGTACTACTTTCTGAATAAAGTTTAGCTATAAATTTTTTTGCAAAAAACATAATATTATGTTGAAATTTTTTTTAATTTATTTCATTTTTTCTTTCAGTTAAGTTATTGGAACTTATAGAATCATGCATGTTGCTCGAATTACATTCGCGTTTATTGTCTTGTAACAATAACATTTGTCTTTCACTTCTCATCTTTTAAATTTTTCGTAATACAATCTTTTGTATAATATCTGTTCAGATCTAATATGTTTTAATAGCGATTGGAATTTATGATATATTCTTGTATAAGTGCCTATATTGCATTTTATTTGTGAATTCATTAAGGGGATCCTGGAGTGGAAATCGAACTCGTATGAGGTCGATAAAACAGATTTTAGTTTTATAACACAATATGTTTACATCAGAATCAATATCACACAATTTCATGACACGGAAAATGTCGATAATACCGACATTTTTAATTCCGTTTCCTGCATTATCATATTAGCTCAGAGGCTATCGCACACAAGGTGACATAGCTGGAGTGCGTTCAGAAACGTCATCCGAATACGCTAGGGTGTTATTTTATCCTTGTTTACGTCTAATGAACGATAAAGATAGATTGATGCTTTAGCGTAGACCAAACAGGTGATGTTTCTAAACGCAGGCCTGTATATGCAGAGCATGAGACTGTCTAGACCAACAAGCAAATTATGTAAATCAATATTATATAAGTCAATCGCCTTTAGCTAGATACTTAGACGGTCTTATTTACCGCGCGATAAGATGCAACGCGATAGCCAATCATTATTTCGCTTTT
>JANQDE010000530.1:5796-19473 GCA_037157785.1 Cephalotes varians
AAATAAAAATAATATTATTAAAGTATATTGTATTCCCTAAGCATTGACCGAGCTTTTTTAAAAATTTTTAAAATTTGACTAAAAAAAAATATTTTTGATTTGGTTTTTGATACAAATTTTGTTCATTAATTTATTAATATCTTGCAAAATAACAATAATATCGTAAAAATCGTCGGTCAATGCTTAGAGAAAACTATAAGAAAAATAAAAAATCAAAGTTCACGTTAATCCGATGAGTATATCACAAGAAACCTTCGACACCGTTTTGAAAAACACGGTTTCGAGAAAAACGCATTTAAAGTTTTACGTATTTTTTATATTACATAATGCAAATATTTTTATTCTTATCGCTAATCTGCCATGCCAGCCTCGTATCCTAAAATACATTAGGAAGAAGAAGGGATACACAATAGGGGGGACACAACTTGTCCTGACCACTTTAGTCTGTGTAGAGCATGTACGGCCAATTCTAAGCGTCCAGCGCGCAGGTACGAACCTGTCGTAAGTCGACTGTAGGCTCTGTAACTCGGAAACTAACTTGAATTTATACTTGGGACCTTTTGTTCTTTGTTCTACAAGCTTTAAACTATTTTTTAAAAGAAAAAAATTTTTTTCGATTTTTTGAAAATTTCACAGTGGTCTCTCCCCTTAATTGAAATAAATATTACTGATTATTATAATATAAAAATACAGTATGCTATCTACCGTATTGTTGCCGCTTTTCCGCGATGCCGATTGGTTTTCTCGCAGTGCTTACTTCGTGAGCGATTGTCATCGAGAAGTTCGCGAATTTTAACAGTTGTGTATTAAGAGGTTAATACAGTTTATATCAAGTTAATAGAGGTTTAAATATGGCAGTAGAGTCGTTCGTTCCAAAACTTACGTTAATGGATTGTCCCTTTCTAAAATTGCTAAAAATTGAACTTATTCTTTCACATAGACAAGAGTGGCTTTAAGGTATTTCATACAAAAATTCACAAAATAAAGCAAAAGAAATTTTGTAAAGTAATTTATGAAAATTTATAATCACAAAAAATTATGTGTTTAAAATATTTATTATTTATGCAGTTATGTTTGAGTATAAGAAAAAGAATCCAATTTTTATCTGAGAGACTGTTTCAGTCCGTCTTACTGCTTCTAGATACAAAGTTGTGGTTGTCATAATAATTAACTCGAGCGGATGTTCGCGTCGATGTTATGTTTGAAGATCATTAATTAATCCACATATAAATTAGATCATGTGTGTCACATTTTCTTTATTGTTAAGTTACGACTTGATACGAATGTAACGTGAAATTCCTTGAACATTTGCCAGAAATTCCTCAAAATTTTGTAAGAATTCTAAAATAAAGTGAAAATCGCCTTACATTTTCAGTTCATAATTTCGTAGTTTATATTATTTTAGAATCATCTGCGTTCATGGAAATATTTAGAGAAATAGAAAGGAATTCAAGAAGATTTTACCATTTAACAGATTGTTAAATGGCAAATGTTATTTTACTGAATGGCTGCACAGCGTATTCTTTAATAAATAAAAAACCAGAAGTAAAAAAAAATAAATAATAAATTTCTTTTCGACCGAGATATGAAAACATCAAATAATTTGAAACAGGCCAACATACGGTCAAAGCTAGGTGTCAGTGCTCAATAATAATAAAAAAAAAAAATAACTTTAATTGTCTAAATGGACCGAACCAGCTCAATATTTTATAAATCAAAACGAAAAATATTACAAACAATTAAACAAAACATAAATTATACAAAAGATTAAAAAATTACAAAAAGCGTTATGTTATTTAACTTCTGCAAAATATTGAAAAATGTTAATTTAAAAGTCAAAGCTAATCAAAGCGATTTATATCCGGTTCTTCATTTTAAAAATTAATAGTGAGATTCTTATTTTGCAGAAGAAAATTTCCATGAATCTATCTCCGAATTCGTTTATTTTTCACAGAGTTACTTCATAATAATTAGAATTAATTGTAGTTTTACTTACAATCCTACCTGCCGATCAATTTTACACGCACAAGTTGCACTATGTAGATTTTTGGTCCATTTTTGACGCATACCTTTATTTACAAGGGCGCATCGTAAAAATTACAAGTTAATTGCGCGATCAGAGATCTATGAGTAGAGTCTTGTAAAATCTTTTTCATTTTTTTTTTAATTAGAACTTTTATAATAAATAAAAATATTTTTTATTATAAATTTTTTTAATAAATGAAAACGTTTATTTTAATAATATTAGTTAATTAAAATTACAACATAGACATCATTATATTTTAATAGAGTATAACTTTGAAATTTTTTTTTTAAATAATGTGACACATTTTAAATATTTTTTTTAGTTAGTTTACAGACTATACATATAAAATAGCCAACATAAATATAAAATTGGACTTCATTCAAATAGTATTCCTTTTTTTCAGATTCTGAAAAATAAATATTGTAATTAATTAAAATTATTTATAAATGTGTAAATTGTTTTTTTTAAGTTTATTAAGATTTTTTAATTGTAATTGTTTTAATTCAGATGAAAATATCAATGGAAATATATGCCAACCCGACTCTTTCTCTCTCTCTCTCTCTCTCTCTCTCTCTCTCTCTCTCTCTCTCTCTCTCTATTCTGATCCAATTCGAACCTTCGGTGAAAACTTAATCACCGATATAGATATTTATAAGCATATATATTTATATGTATACATACTTACATAAACGAAAACATACTCTCATACATGTATACGCGCGCGCGCGAGCGCGCGTGTGTGTGCGCGCGCGCGCGCACATACACAAAAATGAAAATTCTGATATTGTTCTAGATTGGATTTTTAGTACAGAAAGCAGACGTAACTTGTATACCGTGATCATTACATATTTTCATACATTTCCTATGTATTATATTAATTTAATCATTTAAAAATATTCCAATTTACTTGATGTGATGTACTCTCTTCATTTTTTCTTTTCAGTATTTACACACCTCTTAATAACATTGGCAATGACATACGTCCATCTAACTTTCTGATATCACTTAGATCGTTAACAAGTAAATATACTGGTTCAACAATAATTAATAAATATATATATAAAAGAAATCAATTTTTTAAATAAAAATAAGCTAAACAATATGATTAATTTTTTATTAAAAAGCATAAATATAATATCATAAATATAATAGATATGTATAAAATTTTGCTAATAATAAAATCAAATAATCTAAAAAATTAGTATTTCAATAATATTAGTATAATATTAGTATTTCAATTTGTTACCTTTTGTTTGTATAATTACTACCTATTACTTCAACTTTATCATCTTTATTTAAATTAAGTTTAGAATAATCATCAATCGAAAAATTTAGGATATGTTTCTAATGTAAATGTTCTATCTGTCACTGAACTGTAATCAATATATTTCAATTTATTGTCATATATCTCAGCAAAATTTGTTTTAACATAGACCTCTAGTACCATAAAAAATGGAATAAAACGAAAAAACGAAAATATGAAATTCTATTTTGTTTATCTATTTAATTTTAACTTATTATTTCAATTATTTTAATTATAAATGTAAAAGATTAAAATAATAAGATTAAATTAATTATATCTTTTAAATATATAATTTGAAATAATAAAATAAATATAACTCACACACGCGTTCAGATGTACTAAAAATCACAAATAATTTAATTGGAATTGCTTCTTTGATTATTTGACTTGGTTTGTATTTACCCAAATTAGAAATAACTGTACTATTATGGATTAATAATTCATATCCAAGATTTCCATTATTAAAAATTGACATCTTTGGAATTCTCGCTTGCACTCCGTCCAAATGAATAATTTATTAAAAATGTTTGTAACAAATGCTAAGTTAATAATAAGCAATATAATATATAAATAAACAATATAATAAATAAAAAAGGACAATTTTAGTATGTATTACCCTTACGGAAAAGAATCATTAGCTACATATTGTAATCTGTGTGATTATTATAATTCCATGCGAAATTATTAAACACGACGGATCACATATAGTTACTGTAACAAAAACAACAGTCGGCAAATTTTTGTAATATTTACATATAATTGTAATATTACGTGTAATTACTGTAATATTTTTGTGTGGTTATTATAATATTTGTATCATACGAATTATAATAAATTACAACCTGTGATTCATTTTCCATAAGAGTACTAATGAAAAATATGTATTAAGTATACATTACTTATAAATATATTATTTATATAATGTTTATTTACATGATTTCGCATTATTAGAGGTAAAATGTAATATATGTCATCATTCCATGCTACTATTTGAATTTTCTTTCCATTATTAAGATAGAATTTAAAGAATTTGTATTGTCGTTTATTACCCATAATTCGAGGAGATTCTATCCCGTCAATATAACCAATTACTTCGCTATTAGAATAACAAAATTATTCAATGAATAAAAATAATTAACAATTGCATTTATATTTAATAATAATGGTTTTAAAAAAAAGAAAAATCTTTAAATAAACTTACACGGTAGAATCATATATTTGAATAGAATTCAAAACTTCATTAGAAGTAAATAAATAATTGGATTAATTTTTTCAATTTCGTTTTGCATATTTTGCATTTCCATTACTGAATTTGTCATTTTATGTTAAAATACTTAAATATTGCTAAAAAGATAGATATCTTACTAATTAAAAAATGTATGTATTATTAAGATAAAATTTTACTTTCTTAAATATTTTATTGTTTTAAAAAAATCTTGCTTGAATAACTTATAAATTTTCTAATTGATTTGAGTGCATGAGAACGGAAAAAAAAGTAATAGAGCATGATAAGGCCAGAAGGATATATATATATATATATATATATATATATATATATATACAAAGTATCTGAAAACAAAATATAAAAATGCTAAGGAATAGAGAGAAGGGATTGAGATAAACGAAAAATTCCTATACCATTTCGCGAAATTCGCAAGAATAGCCGAGATATTAATTACTTTAATTGAACGAATAGATGCGCGCCGAGAGGAGTGTAGAGCCGCCCGAACTATAGCACGGCCCTACTACTGCTATGAAGTATTGGCTGCCGCCTGCCGGCGCGCGGCGGGGAAGGACAGCGCGCCGTTGCTCGGCGTGCTCGCATCGTCTTGCCCCACCGCGCCTATACTCGCGTCGCGATGGTCGGTGATTAAATATTATTATTTCACACTATGAAAAATTGATTCAAACTAAAACTATAATAAATTTAAACCGATGTAACCAATTGYCYTCTATCRCAAATCATCGCATTAYCGTATTGAATCACAAAGAAATGACGTGCTAACGTTTTCTATTATGCGAGTATGCAACCGTAGGAATATGATAGAACACCTATGAGGACTTATCGTGTTCCATCGTTGAATCTATTATAAATTACTGAAAATATGTCATAATTAATGGTATATATTAAGCGAAACTGAAACTTTTCTATCGTAAACTTACGAAGGAAAATCCTTCGTTGCCGTTGTCAACCGTGCATCAACGATACATGATTGAATACATGTTGATATCTAGGTGTAAATACCATAGAAGGTACATCGTAATCTAATACAAAGTTAAATCAAGAGTAGAGGTAGATGTTTTCCTGTCGTATTAGTACAAATACCGTTGTATATTATTGTTAGTATAAATATTTCGCGCATCGTAATTCTGCAATAAGATACTTACGATAGAAGAACACAAAGAACTATCGCGATTTAACAATAAACTTACGTTAATTTTTAATCGCAGTTACGATGAAAATCAATGTAATTATTTTCCATCGTAAATGTGAGTAACAAATTAACGAAAGCTTATCGTAAATTTACGCTAGATTCTTTATGTTCTCTTTTCCTAAGTATGTTGTTACAGAATTACAATGTACGAAATATTTAACAACAATATGTACTACGATCTTTGTAATAATGCAATAGAAAAACATCCGTTCTGATAACTTTGCGTTCAATTACGATGCGCTATGGTATAAATTATACGTTTAGAGATCAATGTGTGTTTCGTGTCAAGTATCGTTGGCAACGACAGCAAAGGACCTTCTTTCGTAATTATACGATAGAAAATGTTTTGCTTCTCCTATTAATTAATACATTTACTACGATAGATTTTCAGTGATTTCTTTATCACAGACTGCAACGAAACGATAAAATATTTGTCTCCATAGGCATTCTACTATATTTCAACAATTATTTTCCTGACAGGAAACAAAAGAGATAAAAAACGAGATTATTTCTTTCGGATTCGGTACAATAAAGCGATAAATTACAAAAGGAAACAATTAAATGACCGGTTATTCACTCGTGACTACAATTACGAAACTACTTTATACTCAAAAGTGGCTCGAATTTATCGTAAATTTTTGTACTTAAAAAATCTAAGTAAATCTGATTCGCTCATATCTTTTTAACAGAATAATTTCAAGAAAATCATGGCAAGAAAACGCTATCGTTTCCACATCACCTTTTGAGGTAGATAACTTGACGCGTTTTTTTTTAAGTGATTTCTCCAGTAGACTTAATCCACTCTCATCATTTAATTGCAACAATTGCTCGAAATGTTTGCCTCGAGCTTGTACGTAGAGTTCAGCCCTCCGAACAATTTGTTGCGTTGCACGCTGCACCATGTCCGGCGTGATTGTATTAAAGGCCGCTAAGATAGCACCGCGTACCTCGTCTTCGGAACTATCACGCACATGTTCGATCAACGCTTTAATATGGCCCCAAATAAAATAGTCCAGTACATTTAAATCTGGCGAACGTGCTGGCCAAATAATTGGGCCACCTCGACCCATCCATCTATCCGRAAAGCGCTYATTTAATATTTCYCGTACYCGACGGGAGAAATGTGCGGGAGCTCCGTCGTGCTGAAAAATCAGCGTCTCCCGCGCGCGAAGAGGAACGTTTTCTAGCAGAATTGGTAACTGATTAAGAAAAAAATCTGCGTGTGTCTCTCCGTTGAGACGAGGCGGAAGAAAGTATGGGCCGATCTGAAATTTGTTAGGATATGTTATATGTTGCGAAAACGATAGAAAAGGTTTCATTCATAATTCACAAGAATTTTACCACTTGATTTACCACTCTGTACCCTATATTTTCTCTACAGTGCCTTATCGAAATGTAATAAATGTTTATCCACCATAAATTTGATTGAGATGTTTACAGGATTCGGGAAATGAAGTGTAACGGCGTATTATAATTAGCGCGAAGCATCGGATATTCTTCTTCGTCACTGTCATCGTCATTACCATTCGCATGCTCGATATCATCGCGTTTTTCACCACTATTGCGTTGCGAACGTTTCTGCGAAATTGCGCGTTTCAAAAACTCGTTTATGACCTGTAATTCGTACGATCCCTCGGGAATTGTAATTTTCATCTTTGCCAAAGTAAAATTTGTTATTCAAGGCATTCACGTTCGATATCGTGTGATAAGTTTCAAAGAGCATCAGATCGAGCTCATAATCATCATCGCTCAAACCTATAATCGGAGAGTAGTTTACCGCGAGAACGCTGCTCTTGCCGGTCAGTGTAAGTGTCAACATGATGGTGGTAGTGGTGATGGAAACTGCTCGATGAGTATTGCATCTTCGCAGCTATGCGTCAAGCTTTAAATTCGCACGCGTCGACCGTTCGAAGAAACTGTATGCACATCTGTCCACAGATGTTTTGATCGTAGGTTTGATAGGACGTTTGATTGTATTTTATCGTCGTAACACTGTTTCCAAAATATCGCACCAATTCTTTAGGCGATCAAAGATTACCAAAACTGTCAAAATATATCACGCGATTCTCTTCGCATACGCTACCCAGTGAGTACCGGGACCCACCGCGTCGTCCAGATTTACGATATCGCTTTCATTTCGACGTGCACCGCTTATCAGTAACGCGTCACGCATAAAAACATCTCTAAAGTACGGTATGCGCATGCGCCTTGCCAGTTGATCCAATTGTATATTCGTTGTTATACTTGGGAATTTTTAACGTCTTTTCGACGTTTTTTTTTTTTCTCTTTCGATATTATGCCCCGTCTACGTTTATACAGAGATATAATCCCTTTCCATATTTGTACGGAGCAAGATACAGTCCGCGACCTTCCATCGCGATTGTGATGCTGCAACTCCTCGAGCTGGCGTCGTGCGGCTTTGCTGTCGCTGGCCGCCTTTGTCACGTTAGCCGCTCCACCGATTAATGATCCGAGCGCGCCCAACATTGGCAAAATCGGCAATACACCACCACGTTTCCCTATCGGAAGTATCTGTTTCTTCGCCGTGTTTTTCTTCGTCCTTGTCTTCATCTTCATACCCATACCAATCTTCGTCTTGGCTTTCATCACCGCCCAGACTGTGACTGCCGCTCTCTCACCCAAGGTGGAATCTTTCGCGATGATACGTTTTCGCGCTTTCTCGGCAAGTATCCTGTCCGCCACGTGTCTCTCGGTGAGATTGTTACTTCAGAGTACACTATGTCGTGCTTGCGGCACGCCGCGTCCAATGAATTTATGCCTTGATCACTTCTGGCTAATCTTTCGCTCAGCCGAGTACGTGGGCCACAAAACTGATAGCCGGGTATATGAAATTCGAACGGAAGCGCGTTAATCACGCTGTTCAACAGACCGCCGCCGCCGCCGCCTTTTATTAATTTGCAAGACGTTGTTGTAATAGCTGACATTCGTGACAATCTTTAATCAACGGTGCGGGGCCGTCGATGTGCGTTCGCTGCCACGATCGATTGTAATGTTCGTAACAGCGGCGATAAGTCTGAACTGCCAAATCCGACTTTATGTGTTCCGGAAGCTTGTCCCACAGGTAGTGAAAGTAATCACCGCACACTCGTAGCAGAACAGCTTTCGGCACAAACTGTAATTGTTCAGCGCTCAAATCGCGGATATCGGAGGGACTCGATAGSAGAACGAACATCTTTGTTACTGAGCGATTTACGACTTTACGCAACTATAAATAGGCGCAAGATTCCGCTCTCTACCTAAGAGTTTGAAAATGAAATTTGTACCGTTGACGATACGCATTATGAATTGCGACGATAGATTAATGGGGATTAATGCGGTTAATGGGGAACGTGGAGAAACGCAAGCACGATGCGATGCTACCGACTACTATACGCGCCATCATCTGCGGCCCTTCGAACTGCGGTAAAACCAACGTTCTCATAAGCTTGCTGAAAAGTCCTCATGGTGTACGTTTCGAGAACGTGTACGTGTACTCGAAGTCGCTGCAACAGTCGAAATATCGATATCTGGAAAATTTGTTGACATCGATCGACGAAATCAGCTACTTTACGTTCTTCAATAACAATGATGTCATCCCGCCAAGCGAGTCCAAACTCAATCTTCGTTTTCGATGACGTGGCGTGCGATAAGCAAGACGCGATGAGAGAACACTTCTCAATGGGTCGACACTCGAACGTCGACTGTTTTCATCTCTGTCAGACGTACGCCAGAATACCCAAACATTTGATACGCGACAATGTGAACCTGCTGATCTTGTTTAAACAGGATGCCACCAACTTGAAACATGTGTACAACGATCACGTGAACACCGATATGTCGTACGATGATTTTTCAGCGTTGTGTCGCGATTGTTGGCAACGCTAGTACGGATTCGTAGTGATAGACAAGGATAATTCGTTCACTAACGGATGATACAGAAACGGATTTAACGTGTTCGCAATACCGCAAAATGATTAGTCATTGTCGATACTCCGTCAAGGTGAAACGCGAGTAAGCGATATTTTGTCAACATGACTGAGAACAATAATAATATTCGCGAGAAGATCGCGAGAGAGATTGAGAAAACGAGCAAATCAATCCGTAAGAAGCATCGCGCTTTAAAGACCGGTAGGTTAGGTTAGGATCGAGAATGATATCGCGATGAAGGCACGCTTCAAATCTATCATCGAGCCGCTACAAAAGATCGGTGACTCTAGCATTCGCGCGATAAAAGATGAACGGAGTTGCCTGATGATGACGTTAAAAAGTTATCTGTTCAAAAACGCGAGGAGATTGCAAAATGGAGCAAGAGGAAACGATCGAATACCTCGTTAGATCGCAAATCGAAACGCTTGGACGTTCCTCGACTAGATGCATCACCGATAACCTTCACACTATTCGCGACAACCGTACACCCGACAATGCCCGAGTCACTCGCAAACGAGGATGTTTTCGAAACCACGGACGACTCGCTCGCGGTCCGTTCAAAATCAGTTGCAAACGCTGGAGGGTCAAAAACCGTTGAGAGAAATGTTGCGAGAACACTTGGGTCAAAAGTACGTCGGAGCTATTTTGACCGGTGATAGAGAGAACGATATGAACCGCGTGTACAGCGTTTATCTCGACAAGGATGGACTGATGTTCGGCAGTAAACGGTTCGATGGATAAAGCGGATAACATTATTATCGATGGTGTGCGATATGTCGGTACACCCGGTCTTTACGAGTTGATCTTCAAGAGAGTCCCCAATGACGTCATCTGTACGGAGGATGATAAGCAAAAATACAAGAGCATGCTACTGACGACGAATGCGCACAGATACAACCACGATCCGCACGATCGTATACGAGGTAACAGGGGATACAAATACAAACATGTAATCTCGCCGTTGATCGAATCTAAGAAGAAATCTGGAAGAAGATTATCTCGCGCAATGACATTAAACGACAATGTGATCGATTACGTGCACTGGGACGATTCCAACGAGCTAGTGGATCGTTTATGATTGCTCGAAGCTTCGCGTCAAGCTCACGACAACGAGATGCTATCGATTATCGAGGAACTTCGCGAACCTGGCATCATATAAATTAACTGATGTATCGTCAAAACGAAGTCGATCAACGTCGCTCGCATCGAGAAAATGTCTATCAATAAATTTGGGCCATCTGACTGGAAAAGTGACACAATTGGCAATCGTTCGCATTATCATTGGAGCAAACTGAGAAATTACGTGCGCGATAACGCTCTGTGTCGTGCAGGTACGGAGTTTGACGCGGAGACACACAAAATTCGCTGTGTGGCGCAACCGGAGGGTGACGATGACGCGACTAATAAATTGTACGTGGAACAAAGTGTTAAAATTTTTAGAGATTAACAGGGAGAAATTTACGAGAGACTGATTGCATTCGAGAAGGATATGCAGACGTTACAGACTGCGGTAAATAAGCTTCGACGTGTGAATTATACTGCTGAATAAAAAAACACGGATTCCAAAAGAGGAGTTAACACATAAATTGTAACGTAATCATCGCAGTCGATCGATGATTGCATCGCTATGAGAAACATGAGCAAGTCCGATGAAAATATCGTCAGTTCCGAAAGGCGACGACTCGTCGGGGAACTACATGATAACCGAGGTGTTTAAGATCGTTAAAGTGCAGTGTACTAATCCCGTAACGTATTTGCTCGAGGAACTATCGTGGAAAATTTGTTGCCGGAGTGTTCTACGAGCACGAGTTGCTTCGCATGGCTGATCCAGACGTGTATCTTGTGGAGAAAATATTGCGCAGGAGAGGTGACAAGGTTTACGTGAAATGGCTGGGATTTGATAATTCGCATAATTCTTGGATATACAAGGAAAATGTAATTTGATTCGTACAAAAAATGTTTATTGTAAAACGTATAAAAATATATAAACTTTATGATATTCATATACTATATGACATCTTTATTATCCTTTTATTTTTTAATGTATATAAAAATTATGAAACGCAAATTATAAGAATACAAAGGATTTACAAATATATATGAAACGCAAAATATACTTTGTAAAATATGTATAAAATGTAAAATACATGAAGCGCAAAATGTAAAACTGCAAAATATGTGTAAAACGTAAAATAAATGAAATGCAAACTATAAAATACGTGAAACGCAAAATATAAAATTAAAAAATACGTGTACAATGTAAAATACATAAAACGCAGCAATATTATAAGGATATCCGCCAATGTCCCCACGGTAGCGTCTCGGTCGAATCGGGCACGATATCGCTTGTCTTATATGGACTCAGAGCGATCTTCGTCTCGGACACTGTACACAAACGTGCAACTTTGATCTTATACACGACTGGCGACGAGTCATCTCGATYTCTTCGTTCAAGCACCGCGTGTAATCGCCGAAAGTTATCGTTCGCGTTACGATATTACTCTTGACATCTTTCGCCTTTTTCGTGTCCTTCTTACCATCCACTCTCAACGCGTACATTTTCGCTCTGAGTCCGACGAATTCGGTCATTATCGCGCCGTTATTTTAATCTTTCATTAAACTCGGCACTTTTTTGTTAGCCAGAGGCCATACCCGTTGTCGGTCGGATAATCACTTGTGTCGAACCTAGCGATATCACGTTTCATCGTCTTGTAAACATCCTCGCACTCGATATACGAGACTGTCGGTGTCGGTGTACATAATTTTACATTTATCGCGATATAGGGGAAACATATACTCGTAGTGAAATTCGTACAAACAGATTTTTGATAAATCGAGTATGCACATTCCAACGTAGATCGGTTTGTTGAATTTCACCTCGAGTTTGCACAATTCAACGGCGACGAGATTTTCCGAAAAGACGCTTCAGCTATAGAAATTTGGTTTCGCGATCAATGTCTCCGCGCCGTATCATCCGTCCCATTTCGTTAATAATTTTACATTGACGTGATTTCGTATATTTTCCATTGTTTT
This sequence comes from Cephalotes varians, assembly GCA_037157785.1. NCBI lineage: Eukaryota > Metazoa > Arthropoda > Insecta > Hymenoptera > Formicidae > Cephalotes > Cephalotes varians. The sequence goes on from JANQDE010000530.1 coordinate 18,521, forward strand.
ACCGAATACCGCGTTGTTTATTAATTTGTACAAGTTTTTCTCGAAATCGTTTGTCGCGCGCGTTCTAAAATTTGTATTGAGTTCTATGTAATCGCGGAGCTATGCGGATTGAGCGAATTGTAATACGCGGTGTATCTTTGCCACGCAAAGACCGTGACACGTGCTCTGCTGGATGACATAACGTTTCTTATCGTACAAACTAACCAGAAGTTTATTTTGTCGCTTGCCGGGCGGTTTGTCGCACGTCGGGCAGAATTGTGGGTCAATGTGCTCGTCGTGTATACTTTGCGGGTACTCGACATCGACCTCGAGAATATAACCCGTGGATGAATCCGGAGCGATCGCGCTAACGTCAAAATCTGTGACATCGTCGACCCATCGAAATTCGACGAAATAAGGCAACAGACACATTGCCCATCCGTACAGATTATTAACGTCAAAGTACGTCAAGTACGAAGAAGGTTTCGATGGGTCATACGACTGTATGTATTTGTTATTGGCTCGCGCGTATCTGCCGGAACATTGACTCAAGCCACCGCGTATACTGCGTTCGATAAACATGACCTTATCGATGTGAGCAACTCGAAATTTACGCGCGTGTATTTCAACATCGCGTCCCACGTGAAACCCGGCAGAGTGTAGTAATGCGCGGGATCGAGACCATAAATTTCGATACATTTGTAATATATCGGGGAATATATCGGGGGGACTAAAATCAAAATTAGCCTTTTTTGGCCTTAATAAGTTGGGAAGGATAATTAAAGCACAAAAAGATACTCTGCCGACAGAATGTAACAAAAATGTTGTTTATAAATTATYCTGCAAAGACTGTGATGCCACATATGTTGGACAGACAAAAAGGAAACTTAACACTAGAGTAATAGAGCACAAAAATGACATTAATAAAAAAACTGGGAAACATTCGGTGATAACGGAACACAGATTAGATAAAA